>BROG01001451.1:0-54360 GCA_030159075.1 Atrina japonica | reverse complement strand
ACTTTAGTATTATGTTTATAATATCCATACCTGTTTCTTTAATATTCCACATTTCCGTATTGACTGTAGGAAAAACCAGGTGTAACTGATAAAAACTAGGTTCAATTTCACAAAAATCACGAAAACGAGTCAAACCTATTTTCTTCTTGAAAAACTAGGTTTAATGTCGCCCAAATCACATTCATGAGTATGAATGTGATTGTGGAAAATTGCATTATTAAGTATTAAAGGTAATTTTGGTTCACTTAAACCTAGTTTTATTTTCAGTTAAACGTAGTTTTTTCCCAATTGCCCACATTTACTGGAGAAAAAATATGTTTAACTGTGAAAAACTAGATTTAGCCGCACCTAGAATTTGCTGTTTTTGTTCGAAGAAAACATAATCAAACTGAGATAAACTAGGTTTAACTGCGCCAAAATAGCAATAATGAATAGTAATGTGATTCTGGTGCAGATAACACTATGTTTTTCCTATTAAACCTGACTTTTCTGCAGTAAATTCAAATTGCAACGCGAAATCACATTAATGAGTTAAATCCTGTTTTTCGATGAAAAACTAGGAATAACTAAGAAAAAAAATTTTGATTGGAGAAACACATGGTTTACTTGTGAAAAACTAGAAGTGAAGTGTCACGAAAATCAACATAAACGTTTTCTTCTTTAGTTTGGTTGTATACACTTAAAACATGATAATGGCAAAGTATTATCACTTCAAACCTTTCCCCAATATGACAGTTTTGAGGTAGAAAATGTGCATTTATAATTGTAGTAACCGGATTACCCCCTTGAGATGACGTCACTGACTACATAGAAAATAAAATCACAGTGATAGGCCTATGTATGATATTTACCGATTACAAAATGGGCTCTGACATGGTCATAGAAGATCTAGAATGCACACTTTCAACATGTGCGACTTCACTCGAACCCTATAATCAGTAAATGTTTGAACCAGAGTCTTGGCGTTCAAAGAGAGAACGGAGCGATTAAGAAATATAAAAACCTCAGATACCAAAGCATAAATCAATAGAATGTCCAGGACATAGATACAAATCCGGTAAAAATGGACAAACACGGACCTCTCGAAACCATGAGAGGTGGGATTAGGTGCCATGGAGGATTAAGCATCCCCTGTCGATCGGTCACACCCGCCGTGAGTCCACAGTCAAGTCCAATGAAACACGTGAGGAGTGTATCCTCGTCACAATTGGTACAGACGTCAGTGAATCCGATAGTGACAGTTCGGTATATTTGGACTCGGACGGCGAGGACAGTTGAGGTTGTCTAGTCCTGATACATGATTAGTCATGATCATATCACGTTAAGATATTTTATTAAGCATGTCAAAAAGTTCAAAAGATTCAAGGTGCCAATTTGGCGAAATGACTACGTGCCAGGTGCTGATGTAACTAAAGAATTCATTGACCCCCATCCTAATCATGAGGGATTTTTTTTACACAGGATTTATAGGCAATTAGGCATATATGATAATAGACCAAGAACATTTACAAGGGGAATATAATAATCATTCATAGCAATATCCGATTATATTATCATGTTCCTCCTTTTTATCTACCAGGAGTTTTACCAAAAGGTATGAACATCTTTTTGGTAAAACCCTTAGTAAATAAAAATGTGGGAACTTGAGAAATCATTGTATAAGATTGAAAATTAAAATTTATGCCAGTGTGTTGTCATTCCGTGTCCGATTATTCTTGTGATTGGTTCTGAAACATGATTCAATGGCATGTGCTTGAAATTTATTAACCTATATAAGCCTACGTGCACAAAACATTTTAAAATTTATAAATTACAGTTTTGACAGATTTCAGTTATATTTCAATATATTTGTAATAAAAAGA
The DNA here is from genome assembly GCA_030159075.1 of Atrina japonica. NCBI lineage: Eukaryota > Metazoa > Mollusca > Bivalvia > Pterioida > Pinnidae > Atrina > Atrina japonica. The sequence continues at coordinate 52,498 of BROG01001451.1, read as the reverse complement.
TGAATTCTAAGCAGATTTTATTTTTTAGGATTAATATACATCTACGACTTGTGCAGAAACGTGTTTTATCGGGTATCAGGTAATAACTTTAGAACAGGCCTATAACTTTGTCTCCAATATGAACATTTCATATACAGAGGTAAACTACTCACTGACAAATTATTGACCGCGTTTGGTGTCAATGTTCCGAAACATTCTGGCATATAATATAAAAACAGAAATATACCGTCGATTCACATTCACAGTAGATCCGAGGGTCTGTCAAATCTATGGGCCTACACTACAGTAGGCCTACAGTATCTATGTCAGCGCTAAAATGTTCGACATTGTAATAAGCATTATGGTATAATTTTATGGATTAAACTTCTCACGTCTAATGATATCTATCTATACACGTACCTTCGTCTTTGATTTAATAGGATGCCGTCTATTTATTTCGTTAGACAAATTATGACAGCATAGAAAACCATGTTTTGTTTAAAAGATCTACACGGCGAGTGACTGTGTCATGTAGTTCGTGATGACACTTTATACGGTCCGCTCAATACATGTATTTGTATCTAATAAGCTACTTTTTTAAATGTTTGAACAATTCGTGACACTTCATTTTTACCTCTTTTGTGTGGTTTGGCCTGCCGCAGATGGTATGTTTAAAAAGTATGATTATTAATTTAAAACATGAAAGAATATAATAAAGAAATTAATTACATATCTAGTTTGATTGAAAATCATACCAGAAGTATTGAAAACATATAACTGATAAGTAGTAACAAGTCCGCGTTATCATCGCCGCCATTTTGTTTTAAATATTACAAACATAATACCAAAGTTATAATGCTCAAGACGATCGTTTCTCTGTCAGTTAGACTTCATCAGTTGAGTCCCAATTCATAAAAGATGCCTATTTTCTAAAGAGAAAGTGGTATCACACAAGGCCGAATTATAAATCTAAATGTATAGCAAAATCTGTCTAAGAGTAACCACTGTAAAAAGATGACTTAGCTTTTGAAGAATTTCATTAAAAAATTTAAAAATGGTTCTAACAGAGAAATTAAAATATGAAAATGATTTTTTTAACACAGACTTACTGATATCTTATATTTTGTTTGAAGCCAAATCCATTTTTATGCCTTTTCTTTGATTTTGTCAAAATATGACAGCCAATTATGAATAGAATCTGTTGAACACAGAATTGTTGGTATTTTGTGTTCCAAGTCAATACATCTAAAGCCAAAATGTTAGTTTTATACCAAAAGCGTCCTTCAATTATAAATATTAATACAATTTTTTCACTTTATCTAGAAGCAACTTAAACATTAAGAAAGATTATTTCTAAATAATCTAGAACTACATTTGCTTTCATAAAATGTATAGTTCTGAGATTTTCATGTAATCAAAGAGATAAAAACGTACGTAATCACATTTTGTCATTGACAAACAGTGACAGAATGGTGTGAACAGATATCCCGTTACATCTGCGGAGTTCTATATATATACTTAAAAAATCATATTATTCCATATGTATGCTGTAGTTACGAAGTGTTACGAACAAAGTTGTTACTGCGAAATAAATATTGAATTGGTATGAATAATTACTTGTGTAATTATCTAGTATAACAATCACGTTAGATGATGAAAAATCTGTGTAACACATTAATTCGATTTTAGAAGAACATTTAACTTATTTCATATAGGGAAATTAAAAAATAATAAAACCTGTCAGAAATGTAATAATCGATTAGCACATTCATATTGAAAGTTTGCATAACGCAAAGAATCAGAAAAAATAGTTCTATAGAGTTGATATTACATTTTTATTGTAACAGTTGTGACAAAAATGAATGTGCATGTCCTTGGATGTGAGAAGGTAGGAACAACTACCCAAAATGTTTTAGTCCAGTGCTTGCATATTTCCTTTAAATTCATATTATTTCAGCTAAGTTATTGAATCTAAAATTTATAATAAAATAAAAATTCTGTTCTGCAATTATCATCAGTGTGAAAACGATACCAAGATATAATATAAAATGTGGATACTTGAAAAATTATTTGAAATAACATTCTTAGTTAAATGTCTAAAAATATATAAAACCACAATAAATTGTCTGAAATATTTATATCAATAAAATGAATACAAATTATCTACTATTTCTATCTATCTAACAAAATCAAAAAAATCATGCATCATATATGTCGATACAATATCATTACAAATGCACATTGAATTAATCAATTATGATATCAATTATCACATCAATTTCATTATGACATCATACCTTGTAACATAAACATTTTTCTGCATCTGTCACGAAGACGTTGACAATATATATAGCACTGCATAGTTTACAGAACTTACTGTACAACACACAAGACAGGGTAAGTGTATAGTATATTTTGTCACTTTTTTGTCGCCTTGGTAGTTATTTGACGCTTATATATAATTAGCTAGTAAAAATAATATACCATAAATAGTAACTGGTCTTTGAAATATCTATATGTAAATTGTATTTAATCATTGGCATGTGGAAAAGAGAACAAGAGAATTGTAATCGGGTATACAGATATAATTTTGTTATTTATAGATTAATTTCGCAACAAAATGCTTTTTTGTAGAAAAGTTCACTTTTATGTCAATAACGTACTACTACTACTATTACTACTGCTGCTGCTGCTGCTGCTGTTGTTGTCACTAATAATACTACTTAGTAGTGGTAGCAGTGAGACAATACAACGCTAGCGTTAGATTAAAAGTAAACGAAAACCATTTAATTTGTTAATTGAAATCTAGAAAGTGATTTGAAAGTTTATTCATTTTTATTTGAGTTTCATTACGATGTTAATTCAATTTTCCGGTGCCGAAATAATTTCAATATTCAATATAAAAAGTTACATCGACAATGACTTGATATATTCAATTTTAATCACTGATCAGTTATCTTATTTATTTCAGAAAATTAATGTAAAGATGTTCCGTTACGTTATTGTCCTGAGTGTGGTGTTTGGGGCCGCGAGGGCTGTTTTCAATCCTACACGTAAGTAAACGCCTTATATTTCCTACAGTGAAACAGTCAATGTATCCACTCTTTTGGACATTCAGTGATTACTCGTAGATACATATTTTAAACCCGTTTGATTGATTGATGTACATAGTGTGTCGTTGCTCGAAACTATCACTCACATTCTTCAAGTTAATTAAGATCGTTTACTTTGCTATATCACACAATTGAATGGAATTGAAATATATCTAATAATAGACTCCTTAATTACTTACTTTTATCGTTTAAAATTGATGTAATTATTGTTTAAAGGGGCATCAGCTGTGTTTTTTTTCACAAAGTTTTATACAATAACAAAAACCGAGATATTCACATACATAAAAATTCTTAAATTCTATTATATTTTGTGAAAATTGCTTGAGAAACCCATATTTGGCATTTTTTCAATTGTAATAGATTAACTCAACCTTAGTGTTTGTATATGGATACCACACTGGACCAGACCTTATTTTCACAACATATATAGGATGTAAGATTTTTTATGTCTGTGTATATCTCCTAATTGTTATTGTACATTAGGTACAAAAAGTAAAAGTAGACAAATCGAAATAATGTTTTGGTAAAAATAGCTAATGTACGGAAGCCCATTGGTGCCAAATGTAATATGTAAAAAAATATATATATTGCGTATATACGCAATGCTTTTGCGAATATACGCAATTTATACCAATGGGCTTCCGTACTACGGCCCTTTTAGTTACCCAAGAAATTAGAAAAGAACATGCTTTTCGTGCCTGTATATAACTATTATAAACATAATACCAAAGTTATAATGCTCAAGACGATATCTTTTCTGTCAATTAGACTTCATCAGTTGAGCTCCAATTTGAAAAGTATGTGTATTTTCTAAAGATAAAGTGGTATTATACAAGGCCAAATAATATCTCTAAAAGAATAGCCGAAATCCGTCTAAGAGTAACCACTGTAAAAAAAAATGACTATCTTAGCTTTAACAAATTTTCGAATTTAAATGGTGTTAACAGTGCCAAATATTACTTTAGTATAAGATGAACAGCTGGTACCGAAATACCAGATATAACTCTTGCTTGTTATCAAACATCATGAATATGTAGTTAAAGTATACAAAATTGTAATAATGTTTTGCCAAACATAGCCAATGCCCTTTAATTACCAAAGGAATCAGAAAACAATATGCGTTTTTGCAAGAATAGAATTTAAACATTTTACACTGAAATATATGAAAAGTACCTTTATTAAAACATCATAACTATACCTTAATCAAATATTTCTTGAGATAATTAAGGACATCAATTGATTAATTGACTGCTAATTCTTTAACCGGGTTAAGTTATCATAGTTGTAGTTTTGGAGCATTTTTGACTGGTGACGGGCGAAATATTGAATACTTTAGAATATAATATATCGATGTGCCCATTTTACCTCACAGTTTAATAACATTTTTTTAAAATCTTGAATTATTTTCAATATTGTATTGTTGCTATTCACAGAGCACTTCAACAGTTTGCATATACATTATATTACAATTTATGTCCAATCAGAAGTAGAATGTTTAAGAATTCTGAATATCAGCTGAGTATTTAAGAAAACTTGCCACTTGAGTTAGTAAGACAATATTTCCCCCTAGAATCATTTTTCTCGATAAATAAGATATGACAGCCATATGACAAATAGTACAACTGTCGTTAAACGCTTAAAACAACAAAGGAACATCATGTGGGTGAATATTATTTTTTATGTTAAAATGTCGATCGGGAACACTTTCACTAAAATATTATTCCATTCACAACATTATAATGAATATATGATAATATATTTCATATATACTACATCAAAACATACTGATATGTTTTTACAAAATAATGATCATATATATATATTATGTGATGTCACTATAATTTTTCCAGTAACCGTCGACAGTTGTACAAAGAGTAAACTGGTTTTGTCGCTGACGGACGGCGCCGATCTTGGAATCATTTACATACAAGGTCAAGGTGCAGCATGTAAGCAGACGACAGCAATCGGAACAAATGTACACGAGTTTGATTTCGCTTCCTGTGGAATTCAGTGGGTAAGTTTAACTGTCATGGAAATCATACATTAAAAAATATTCGATATTAAATGGGATAATTGTTTTTTCTGTGCAAACCAATTTTATCATATCGAGTAAAGGTATGTGCTAAACCAAAACGTATGAATCAAAATTTTCTTCATTTGTTGTTAAACTACGATATTTGTGTATTACCATTAGTTCTCTCTGTTTTACAGGAAGAATCCTTCAAAATCATCGTACAGAAGAAGTCGCTGTATCAAACCGGAGATGATAAACAGATCCCCATCATGTGTGTGGCGGACTTGAGCGACTTGACCGTTGACAATGGCCTCAACGCCCTGTAAGTTTTTATCACTTTAAAAATTTACAGAAATGCCTCTTGAAAATAGTAATTTCAATTAAATAATACGCACCTTGTTATTTTATGTGCTTATAAAACTGCAATCTGCTGAGCAATTAATAAAATACAATTTAATCTTTAAACATATACATGAATTAATTTCAGATGAAATATCAGCAAAATTATTTTTTATCTGTAAAAGAATTTAACAAAACAAAACATTGGCCTGTATTCCTCTCTATTTAAAAGCAATTTTAAGGAAAATCGTGTTTTCTTTACTGTTTTCATAGAAAATGATTTTAATTCATCTTTTACTCTCCTCGTCAGTGACAAAGACGATGATGCCGGGCAGAATCTAACAGTTAAACCTACCGCTTCTATGAAGTTGTACAGTAACGGTCAAGATGTAGGAGGTGGCAATGTCCAGCTCACTGATTTGATAACAATGACCATTGAACTGGGATCTGATTACATACGTAAGTCATTTAAGATTAATTACGAAATTATGACGAAACTTTGTGTACAGTACATAAATACTTTCCATTAATATAAAAAATATACGTAATCATTAGTTCTTTTATTCTAATTTTTTTAAATCATGATGATGATGATAATAATGATGATGATGATGATGATGATGATGATTACCAAAGGTAAAACAAATTACTAATGCATACTTTATATTTGCTTTGAAATTATAGTTTAGATATGAATTTGTGTTCATTACTTTTTCAGAGGATTTTGACATCAAGGCAAAATCTTGTTACGCTTCTACCATTCCCATCATTGACACCTCGTAAGTATTTACAAAATCAATATCAATATTAAGTATGTATTATGTAGTCTCTTATGTTAACATATAGTGTGTAAAGATTTGAAATATTTGGTTCTACAACGCCGAGTGTTTATAACATTGCGCGTAAACAGTTAGTGCCTCTCTCCTATAGTAAGGGCAGGTTGAACCATTGCAGAAATCATCTAAGCTGAATATTTTTGGGGGTCCTTGTCGTTTTATTTGTGGAAGGTGGATGGTTGGATGTCATGTACATTGGTACTAGGACATTGTACCAAATATTTATTTCCATTAGAAAACGGCATCATAGCAAACTGAAAACTTTGTTGGTCTTGGCATAAAATAACAACAACAACAATAAATATTTGAAGGGCCTGCTAATTTGATTGGTTTTATTTCACAGATGTTCCACAGATGTAGAGTTGTTCCCACACTTCAGTCGCCCAACACAAGGTTTGCTCTCGGCTACTTTCGGTGCTTTCCGGACAACTGACTTAAACGGAGGCTCTGTCGGAATGACATTTTCCTGTACTCTGGAAGTCTGTCTTGGTAGCTGCACTCCTGTAAGTATTCCGGATTTATTTTGATATTATCATTGAAAGTAATAAAACATGTTTTTATGAATTACATTAAAATATTAACATGTAAAAGTAGATAAATCATTCAGGTCCGCATTTTAACACTAATAATGTGAAATTTTCTAAGAGTTGATTTTGTGTAATTCATATTATGATATCTGGACAAGGCGGCACAATTAACCGTATGATACATATGACGCATAATTTTGTGGTAATATTTTTATACAGGAAGTTTGCTCAGACGGACAGGAAAGCTGGGGAAGAAAGAAGAGAAACGTTTATGATTTAGTTGTTTCCGGAAGTGGTCATGACATCAAAAAACGTCAAGCTGAAGGTGGCGCTGATCCATTTGATAACATCAACGTCGGAGCCGCCATAAAAATTAGCACCAAAAAAGTAGTTATTGAAGGTAAGAGGAATTTAAAGTACTTTTAGATAGAAATGGCTGAATAGCTTAGGTAAAAACAGTTCTGTTACACGGATTGAAAGCATGATTGTTGTCGTTGTTCTTGTTGTATTATTGTTTAACGTCCCACAGAAAAATCTTTCACTCATATGGAGACGTCACCAATGCCGGTGAAGGGCTTCAAATTTTGGCCTATGCTCGGCACTTACGACACCTACTGTGGCACGGGACCTCGGTTTTTACTTTTTCATCCGAAGAACAGGAAAAGCCAGCCGCTTCCGCCGAGGCTTGAACCCGCGACCCTACGGTTGCGAATCGAGCACTCTACCGCGGAGCCGCGACGGCTCTCTAAAGTATGATTGTTTCTTGAATTAGAATTAAGACATTGACAAACATGACCGTCTTGAGCATTGGGTTTTGCCTATTTGCATAACTGTTGTATACATTGAAATTTTTGGTCCTGGTTATTTTGACCCTTTTACAAATTCACCCTGTCTTAAATTCGCCAAAAATACTACTTGAGTTTCATGGATGGTATATGTGTCCATACTTCAATTATTTACCTTGATTCGATTTTGAATTCATCTAAAGGTGAAATTTGTGAAAATTAGACGGAAACAGAAATCTCCAGGTAAACAGTATAAATTTGGCATAATGTTTGAAAAATTTATACCTCGATATCAACAGCGACTTTTAATTTCTAGATAATAGTACCGTGAGCACGTTGACTTACAATATTATCTCCCTCCTGGTACATGTAAAGAAACCAAACTTACAATGGAGACATTAGCAAAATACACAGGAAATATATTCAAAAGCCACTTTAAATTTAACTTATTTCACCATGATTTGTATATTTTCTTTCAGATGAAAAAGAAGAAACTGACGTTTGTATGGACAAAACTGCCTTTGGTGTTGGTGTGGTAGCTGTTCTTGGCGGTCTTGTAGCATCTGGTATCACCTCCGCTGTTTTATTGAGAAACGTCATGGCAAAGAAAACCCTGTTGAAGGCTTATGAGGGTGGATGCGCATAATTTCCAAATACATTGATTGACTGTGCCTCAGTTCATGTGAACATGGTTATACGAAGAGATAATGTATCCAAAATAAATCCATACTTCTTTATTAATCCTATGTCAAAGACAATGAAGCACCTCAGAGAATAGTTTAAAACTTCAACTGAGATGTGTAACTTGGTTCTGTATTTACAATGCATAAAATGAGCAAATAAATATTTAACAGAGCATATGAAATGTTCTTCTTGTCTGTATATGTACTGCTGTATATGCTAAATAATTAAATCATGTATGTAAAACCGTTATGAGTAAGGATAGAGATTTCCTAACTGGTGATCAAACGGTAGATTTCATACATTTGAAATGTCCATGTGTAAAAGGTAAAAGTAGCGGGCACGTGTGTATCGTTGGCCAAAGATATTGGCCAAAGTCATAAACCAGATAGGAGTAACAAATAAAAATCACAGTGGCGTGATTTTTTTTTTCAAATTTGTTCTGAATATGTAAACGTATACCAGGGCTCGAGGTCATCAAAGTTACTTAATACAAAAACTCAACTTCTATTTTATTATTTTGACGATATAGTCGTTTGTAAAAGATCTGGTTTTAACTGAATCGGATACACATTATTGGTTTTCATTAGTCCCATAAAAATGGCTAACACATAGTTTTCCTGTGAAATTGAAAAATACATTGAGTCCGGTGCTTAAAATATAAGTACGTACTCAAACATCTTTATTATATTTCCGATATTTTTTCTCTTCAAATGATCAATTTCAACTTTGTAAATGCACTTTAAAACGAATATTCATGTTTTGTTGTTTAGTTTCTTTTTTTGACATGTTGTTTTCTACTCTTTCTATTGCTATGTGGCGGGTATCTCTTTATGGTATAATATATATCCGGCAAGCTATCGATCTTCTGTAAGTTATGAAAAACTACGACACATAATATTTATTTACATATATTTATAGTAATCTTCGTAACATCTTATATATCAGATTAAAGTTTGAGTGTAGATGCACTTGTGGTATAAGTATACTTGAAATTCTTTTTATCTAGCCTCTGTGAATAGAAACACGGCAATATAGAAAAACAACATTAACCTTTATTATATGAAAAAAAAAATATATATATATAAGGCTGTTGACTGTAATAAGAACATCAACAGAGTAATTACATTCAAAAGTATGTACAATTCCATTTCACTACCGGCAGGGAATTTATCCGTACCTTCGTTAATTTAATCGAGATCACGATTTAGCTTTCAATTCGATAATCGTATAGCCGAGATTTTTTCATTAAAGGTGCTTTTCAATAGAGCTCGTGACGTTAGATTTACTGAGAACTTTTTTTTCGCATAATGTTGTTTTCTTTTTAGTTTATTTAGATCTGTAATTAATTGGTGCTCTGAAAACAAAGATAACTTAAAGCTAATGCATTTGCCCCTGAGCTACCTAACGGGATGCAGAATTTATATCAATGTAACGAATAATCTTTTTGATAAAACATTTTTAGATATGATTTAACAATGAGTAGCATTTCAAAAAATTATATTAAAGTGCACAATTTATAATTTGAATTGGTAAAAATTGCGAGTAATGACACACAATATCCGTTAGACATAATTATACAGTCTCAATTTACCATCACTGTCTCTACCAGCGTTTATAGAGCATAACGGCACTGTGGGAGGTGTAAGACGTTTACTTACATGTAGGATTGAAAACAGCCCTCGCCCCCAAACACCACACTCAGGACAATAACGTAACTGAACATATTTACATTAATTTTCTGAAAAAAATGTATATTAAGAATTGATAAATAATAGGTGTGATAGAATCATACGGTAATCTATATATGTATTATAGCTATTTATATTAAAATTGAAATCATTTCAATAGAGGAAAATTGAACTCAAAGTAATGATACGTAAACTCGAAATCAAGACAAATTACCACAATTATTGCAATTTAATATTTCATTAATATTTTCTTACTACTACTAGAAGTAGTATTGAGTTTTTCTATGGAAGTGACTTTGATCAACACACTCATTTTTACCCGATTAAAAATTGTTCGAATCTCATTCATATCAAAGCATTATACCAATACAATGTGCGAGTACATATTTCAAAGTCCTTTTTCTTTTATTTTTTTGTAATCGTATAATACTTAGTACTTGTTCAAGAAAACATGTAAAAGGTGATAAAATATGTCATACACTTACCCTGTGCCGTGTGTTGTACAGTAAGTTCTATAATCTATGCAGTCCTATATATATTGTCAACGTCTTCGTGACAGATGCTGTAAAATGTTTATGTTACAAGGTATGATGTCATAATGAAATTGATGTGATAATGGGTAAAGTAATTAATTGATTCAATCATTAGAATTTGCATTTGTAATGATATTGCATTTGATGATGCATGATATATGATTTTATTGGTTTTAATATATAGATAGATAGATAGATAGATAGATAGATAGATAGATAGATAGATAGCTAGATAGATAGATAGATAGATAGATAGATAGATAGATACATACATACATACATACATACATACATAGATAGATAGATAGATAGATAGTATAATTTCAACATTGTATTATTGTGTTTTCCAAAAATTCAACAATCGCAGAACAGAAATCAAATGTTTGACAAAGAACAGATACAATTATTAAAAATAAATAATGTACATATGGAACACCAAGTATATGGCTACTTCGAATCTCAGGTCGGTTAACAGTGATCTGCTTCAATTTAAAGGAAAATTACATTCATTTTTAAAAGAAAAAGAAAATAATAAAAACTGTATTATTTCACATTTACAAAACTATTTTGTTTTCTCGTCTGTTTGTTTTCTTACCATATCATGTAAAACTTTCAATAAAGATGTTAATCGAATATTCTATTCCTAACAGGTTCTGATAATGGCTATATTTATTTACTATTTGATTTTGAATGTTCTTCTAAAAATATTTTAATTTCATTTTAAGTAACGATAATATGAAAATAATAAAGATTCAAATACAATTAATTATGCCCGTATAGCTTAATGATGGAAAAGTTTAGTTAATTGGTTAATATATAGATTTTACCTCTATGCAATCTAACTTAATTGTTATAGATAATTACGCATGTTATTATTTATATTAAGTCATTATTAATTTGATAGTAACAACAAACATGGTCGAGAACCATGAACGCATTGAATCATGAGGCCTGTGGTCTCTTTCCGGGTTACCGGGTTCTATCCTCCATCCTTAAAAACTGGTTGACGTCATACAACTGAGAAATCGTTGGGTATGGCGTAAAACAGTATTCAAAAATCACATTCTAATTTAAAATGTCAACATAAAATAAGGTATATTTTATCCCCTTTTGATTACTCGAATGTCCTAGAATTTTACATTTTGTTTTAAATTAAATGTCGTTCTTGGGTATTTAGAATTTTACATGTCTTATAGTGCTATTTGTTTCCAGTTAATCGGAACAGTTCTACACATAATTTGCGCTCACAATCAGATACAAACCAATAAAAGACATGAAATTGACATTTTGTCTCGAATTTTAACAAAATGCCAGCATGTCCATAATTAACAAATAATGCATTTGCGTAAACACGGAATTACGTAATTTTTTTTTATATAAATAATATTCTTACACGAAAAAAAATAACAAAATGGTGACGCAAAAATACGGACTTGTTACTACTTATTTATTAATTTTCTACTAATACTTCTACTAATAATTACAATTTCAATCACACTAAATATATAATTTATTCGTCTATTATAAGAATATTTTGTTTTTAACTTTTAAAATCATACAACTGAACGGTATGTCATATTTACTCCGTTCCGCAACCATTCCCTATTTCACCATCGATTTTCTTTCTATCTATGTTGCGTTTCTTTTTCAAGTTTGATTAGATACTTGCATAGGGAAATCTTATTTTTAACAAAAACATGAACATAGTGTCATCTTTATTACTAAAAAGTCGTTAATTTACAGAAAAGATGGAGTTTTTAATTTTACAAATATATTTTGGGCATTCACTGGGTATATAAATTCTATGCAAAGTCTTCTACTATAGCATCAAATGTCTTTATATTTATCTAAACATAAATCAATCAGTCTGGAACAATGTAAACGACCTTATAATCCATCTGGACCGTCTATGCGGACATATCATCTTATCGTTTCGGTTAACTAGGCCTTTCATGCACTTGATTTAATATAGATGTAGTTTTATTCCATTCCCGGAAAGAAGGAAATGTCGTGACTGCGTAATGATACTTATACGTAGACTTAGACTTAGTTTTCCAGTTGGAATCACGTGGTGGATAGCTTTTTAATAATAATTAAATAAAAATGGACGTGATAACGTGGACGGAATTACGCAAGTATTAGCCTTGTTGCTTTTATATCATTTTGTACAGGTCGTATACCATCTTTATTATATCCGATGAATGAATAAGATGAAACATTAAATAAAGAGAATATTGCCTGCCACATTTCAACCAATCATACTTATTCCAACTGTCCAGATTTAAAAATTCAATTTGATTTTCATTATGATTATATTACACCAGCTTTCCTGAAATTGAATTCTTATCTTTCTTTTTCATTAATTATCATTTAAGTGGCTGTAAACATGAATGCTGATAAGATATAAAAAAATCTCAGATACTAAAGTATAAATCTTTAGGATGTCCAGGATATAGATACAAATCTGGTAAAAATGGACAAACACGGACCTCTGGAAACCAAGAGGTGGGATCAGGTGTAATAGAGGAGATACCATATTGTGTTAGGCATGCCAAGAAGCGTTACGAAAACTATAAAAAAAATTATCGAGGAACAGATCATTTTCACTCAAAAGCGTGTACTCTGGTCTCCTTATACAGCAAGGGCCCTCGCACGCCAAAATCAGAGACATCGAGAAACGAGAGACATTAATATTTAAGTTGATATAACCTGTTTGTCGTTCATTGTAAAACTAACTGTATCATATTGCTGTCCAAAGTTTCATGACGGTGGTAAATTTATATTTATTGTGTATGATGTTTATCATATACAAAAGTGATCATATGTATTGTGCTGATTCAGCAATATGACGGTTGTACACCTTGTACACTGTACATAAACATCAATTTCAGATGTACTTCTATCGTGGTGACAATTTACATACCTAGGAGTACAGGAATAATACGATATAGGTAATCTTTTAAAATCTAGGAACATGTCTACTGGTATGATGTTCTACAATATTGTTGTGATGAAATTGTTGTGATGGATTCGCAATTGCTCTTCATGTTGAGGCCATTTTTGTATCTAATTTGTCTTTTTTAATAGACTTTGTCTAATTGGTTCCCCTTCATTTTTATATTTGTATGTTAGTTTGCACATGTTTGTAAATCTATTAACATACTTAAAACTTATATATTGAGTGGACGGATGTTGTCATCAATATCAGTATCAATCACATATCTCTGATTATTCACGATTACGAACAAAATAATTGGCCATCTACATTTTTACGAATTATTTATCGAATAAAATTATTTCGAAAAATACTGCTTTAATTGTTAATGTGTGATTTTAAATTAAAAGTGAGTGTGTTGAAACAACCGTTATCAACCCTTGCCTTTTCCTGTAGATTGGACCACTTGTTTGATAGAGCGTTGTACTCACAAGCGGAAGGATATTATTTCAATCGTCGGAACTGGGTCACACAACGCAAGATTAAATTTGATTTTTGTCACAAAAAAGCCACACAACTTTTTTGTTTTAAGCCACACTCAAGCTTACTATTTGAGGCAAAAATCGCCATCAAGTTCATATCTTATTTAACTGTATAAAATAATAAACTAGAGTAAGAAAAATATTATATCAAACGGTCACTGATTTCGGAATCTATTTATTCTCCAACAGGTAATGTTTAAGGGCAAAATACAATAACATCAATATCATTGATATTGTCAAGGATAAACATAACACAGAAACAAGAACAATATGTTAATATGCCTTTTTAACATTTATTTGGTGACAATAATTTTACTATTTTATGACTAAGCATAATGTTATGCATCTCAATCACAGATTCCAACTGTTCTTCTAGCAACACATTTTCATACTTTGAAATGGATGTCCGTAAAACTAATCATGTTAGATTCGTGTTACCTTGAATTGAGATACGGCTAATCAATGTATTTGGAAATTATGCGCATCCACCCTCATATGCCTTCAACAGGGTTTTCTTTGCCATGACGTTTCTCAATAAAACAGCGGATGTAATACCGGAGGCTACAAGACCGCCAAGAACAGCTACCATACCAACACCAAAGGCAACTTTGTCCATACAAACGTCAGTTTCTTCTTTTTCATCTGATAGAAATAAAACAGGTCATGGTGATATGATATCAATGTCTATCGTTTTCATTATTACAGTTTGTACATTATGCTAATGACGTCATTGCCATGACAGTATACCTCAGTTTGAACCTGAGACGTGGACAATTTCTTCATAGAAATATTAAGCTTGCTCCACGGTACTAACATTATAGATAAACAGTTTTTAAATTATACTAATCATTTATGTTGATATTAACGTATTTTTATATAATTAATTATCTAACCCAGCGCTTCCTAGCGGAAAATCATTATTATTTTTATTATCATTTTATTCTACTTATTATCTATTTATTTATTGGTATTTATATGTAATTTAAACAAAATATGATTACTTTGTAACAGATGTTTTGTTTTCATTGTAGGATTGAGGGCCAATATTTTTATATCACTACTTTAAGATTCATTTACCTTCAATAACGACTTTTTCTGTGCTTATTTTCAGAGTAGTTCCTACGTTGATGTTTTCAATTCCGTCACCACCTTCAGCCTGACGTTTCTTGATGTCATGTCCACTTCCGGATACAACTAAATCATAAACGTTTCTCTTCTTTCTTCCCCAGCTTTCCTGTCCATCTGAGCAAACTTCCTGTATAAAAGATCACCACAAAATTATGTTCTGTAAGTCTGTATAATATTGCTACATCTCGGTATCATCATAATGATTCATTATGTATCCTTAATTAAAATTTATCTAGTAAACAAATACTTTAACTCACGATATTAACATAAGGTATATGTTATATGTTATATGCATCTCTACAATTTTATTTATCAAAATAATTCATAAAAACAAATAAGTTATGATTTTGTATTGATTTCTGAAGTATTGATACATACAGGAGTGCAGCTGCCCAGGCAGACTTCCAGAGTACAGGAAAATGTCATTCCAACAGAGCCTCCGTTTAAGTCAGTTGTCCGGAAAGCACCGAAAGTAGCCGAGAGCAATCCTTGTGTTGGGCGACTGAAGTGTGGGAACAACTCTACATCTGTTGAACAGCTGTGAAATAAAACAAAATTAATCAATTAAGTAATGTTTGTTGTTGTTGTCGTTGTTGTTGTTTCATGCTACAGACAACAATATCTTCATTTGTATTCAATGTTAATGTAAATGCAAACATAATACAAAAGTCTAGTTGCAAATACATGGAGAGAAAAAAAAACCAACCGTCCAAAAAAAAAAACATCCCGACATAAACAGCATAGCCCCCACCTGCATGAAATTGAGTTGGGAGTACTTAAATGCATTGCTCCAAAATTAGGCCCCAACAGTCTCCGTATCCCAAATTCTAACAGTTTAAATTTTAGCAAGGTTTTAACCAATGCTAACTAGAGCAGTGGGACACTCGGAATCAAAGGACAGTGCTACAATACTCGGAATAGAAAGTCCTAATATTTGAATTCTTGAAACACTATCTGATGAAATAATGAGTCTATATAATGCATATTTTGATCAAAATTAAATGGTTAAGTTACATTTAAACGGATTTGGCTAAATATATTTAGATTTATTATTTGACCTTATATGATTCCACTTTCTCTTTAGAAAATATGCATCTTTTATAAATTGGAGTTCAACTGATGAAGTTTATATGATATAAATACTTACGATGTGTCAATGATGGGAATCGTGGAAGCGTAACAAGATTTTGCCTTGATGTCAAAATCCTCTGAAAAATAAGAACAACATGTTAAATGTTTATGTATTAATTTCAAAGCAAATAAGACGTACGATAAATATTTTTCAAAGTATACTTAATAAGAATAATAATAAAATAAAAGATATAATGAAAACAAAAGATATTAATAACGACATGAGTAGAACACTTATACTGGCATTCATTAAAATGTCTACAGTATAAATCATGTTAAACAATTTCGATTTAAAAGAATTTGGTTTTTATTTATCAATGTTAAGTACATGTATATTGTACTGTTAAATACGTTTGGTACTAACATTATATGCAATTTCAAATTACTCACGGATATAATCAGATCCCAGTTCAATGGTCATTGTAATCAAATCAGTGAGCTGAACATTGCCACCTCCTACATCTTGACCGTTACTGTACAACTTCATAGAAGCGGTAGGTTTAACTGTTAGATTCTGCCCGGCATCGTCGTCCTTGTCACTGGTGGGGAGAAGTGGAAGAAAATCATATATCACTGTCAAATCAATTTCATTAGAAACAGCAAATAAACCGTTATTACCATCAAATGCTAACACATTACGTTTTCTATCACTTTAAGAACATACTGACATAATCAGTTGATTTGTTGATGACATATTTTTCATGAAAAATATAATTACATGACATAAGTCTAGTGAAATTGATCACTTTATAAATAATTATAAACAATCAATTTGGAACAGTGACGTGTAGCTTAATGAGCACAAAAATACCAAGACTGAAAGTATTATTTTTAAACTTTTCAAAATGATAAAAATAAAAAACAACTTACAGGGCGTTGAGGCCATTGTCAACGGTCAAGTCGCTCAAGTCCGCCACACACATGATGGGGATCTGTTTATCATCTCCGGTTTGATACAGCGACTTCTTCTGTACGATGATTTTGAAAGATTCTTCCTGCAACACAGAGAAAACTCATGGTAATACACAAATATCGTAATTTAACATAGAATAAGAAAATAGTTCACAACATACAACATAAGTGTGTTCGCGTCGTTAGGTTTTAACAATACTTTTATTAAATTTCAGTAAAATTGGTTTACACAGGGTAATAAGTATCTATTTGATATCGATGCATTATTGTTCTTTTCAATCATGATTCCAATGACAAATGATAAACCCTACCCACTGAATTCCACAGGAAGCGAAATCAAACTCGTGTACATTTGTTCCGATTGCTGTCGTCTGCTTACATGCTGCACCCTGACCTTGTATGTAAATTATTCCAAGATCAGCGCCGTCCGTCAGCGACAGAACCAGTTTGCTCTTTGTACAACTGTCAACGGTTACTGCAAAGATTTAAAATAACATCAGATATATCATTAATAATGAAATATAAGCGTATTTAATGAATTTGTTCAATTTCGACTTTGTAAGGGCGTCCAATGATGAGATATAAAGTAAAACTAACGTTAGCGTTTTGTTTATCCGTTGCGTGTTTACACCAGTTTTTATACCGTAATTTCAGTTTCAGGATGTAAGATCAAATTGTTCTTCTGTGTTAACGTAGAGTTTTCCTTTGTTGTTACGTAATGCGATGAAAATAACTTAAAACAATAAAAAATAATGAGATGATTATTATTCGAGTTTTCGCTGTTTACGGTTTATATAGATAACAAAAAGCGTTCTAGATGTCATTATCTATTTTCTGACCCCGTGTCTCCTTAATGTGGATGCAAAATTTAAAACATTACAAAGAACTGTATTTTTCAGATAATAGAAATATTCATGACAGCAAAAAGCAATATAATGTCAGGGGGTTTTCTGAAGGAGAGTCGCAAATATTTGAAATTATATTTCGAGCAATAGCATACAACATATATTGAACACGAAACATCTGTGGACTTGTCTCAAATTACTGTGTCACTGTGAGAAAAAAACCAAGTCGTTTACTTACATGTAGGATTGAAAACAGCCCTCGCGGCCCCAAACACCAAACTCAGGACAATAACGTAACGGAACATCTTTACATTAATTTTCTGAAATAAATAGATTAACTGATCAGTGATTAAATTGAATACATTAAGTCATTGTCGATATATCTTTCTATATTGAATATTGAAATTATTTCGGTACCGGAAAATTGAATTTACATCGTAATGAAACTAAAATGAAAATGAATAAACTTTCAATTCACTTTCTAGATTTCAATTTACAAATTAAACGATTTTCATATATGCACATTCAATCTAACTCTAGCTTTGTATTATCTCCCTGTAAGTAGTATTATAAATGGCAGCAGCAGTAGCAGTAGTAGTATAGTAGTAGTATGTTATTGACATAAAAGTTAAATTGTTAACGAAAAACAAATTTGATTGCAAAAATAATCTATAAGTAACAAAAGTATATCTGTATACCCGATTACAGTTCTCTTGTTCTCTTTTCCAAAATGCCAATGATTCAAAGACCAGTTACAATTTATATAATACTAATTTTTACTTGTTAAGCATCAAATAAATACCACGGCGACAAAAAGGTGACAAAGCATACTATACACTTACCCTGTGCTGTGTGTTGTACAGTAAGTTCTGTAAGCTATGCAGTACTATATATATTGTCAACGTCTTCGCGACAGATGCTGTAAAATGTTTATGTTACAAGGTATGATGTCATAATGAACTTGTTGTGATAATTCATATCATAATTGATTAATTCAATGTGCATTTGTAATGATATTGTATCGACATATATGATGCATGATTTTATTGATTTTGTGGTAGATAGATAGATAGATAGATAGATAGATAGATAGAATGAAAAAAATAGATAATTTGTATTTACTTTATTAATATAAATATTTCAGACAATTTATTGTGATCTTTGAAAATATTTTTAGACGTTAAACTAAGAATGTTTTTCCAAATTATTTTTCAAAGTTTCCACATTTTATATTATATCTTGGTATCGTTTTCACACTAACGACAATCGCAGAATAAGACTCTGATTTTTATTAAACTTTTTGTTTCATTAGATTAGCTGAAATAACGTGATTTCAAAGAAAATATGCTTGCATGAGACTCCAGAATTTTGGGTAGTTGTTCCTACCTTTTAACCTTCAAGGATATGCACATTCATTTTTGTCACAACTCTTACAATGAAAGTGCAATATCAACTCTACAGAACTATTTTTTCTCGGATTCTTTGCATTATGTAAAACTTTCAACATGGAAGTATATGTATGTGCTAATCGAATCTTACATTTCTGGCAGGTCTTATTATTTGTTTAATTTCCCTGCATGAAATAAATTAAATGTCTTCTAAAGTTACTTTAATTTTATCTTAATTTAACGCTAATATTAAAATAATAAAATACATATATCAACCGTATGGTATATTTTTGGTGTAAAATCGAATTAATTAGTTACACAGCTTTTTCCTCATCTAATGTGATTGTTATAGATAATTACACAAGTAATTATTCATTCCGATTTAATATTTATTTCACCTATAACAACCTATTTCGTAACACTTGGTAACAACAAAACATGTCTAAACATAGAATAATGTTTTCCTAAATATATATAGAATTCCGCAGATGTAACTGGATATCTCTTCATACCATTCTGTCACTGTTTGTCAATGACAAAATGTGATTATATACGTTTTTATCTCTTTGATTACAAGAAAATCCCAGAAATTTACATTTTATGAGAGTAAATGTATTTCTAAAGTATTCAGAAATCTTATCTTTCTTGAAGTGTAATTTGCTTCCAAATTTTGTATGCATATTTATAATTGGAGGCCACAATTAGCTACATTCAAATAAAAGACATAAAACGGACATTTTAGCTTTAGGTGTATTAGCTTTGAACACAAAATACCAACATTTCTGTGTTCACCTAACTTTATCTTTATTCATAATCGGCTGTCAAATTGTGGCAAAATCCAGGAAAACTCATAAAAATGGATTCGGCTCCAAACAAAATTTAAGATATAAGTAAGCCTGTGTTCAACAAAAATTTCATTTTCATATTTTAGTTTCTCTGTTAGAACCATTTTTAACATGGAATTTTCTTTACTTGTTTTTGTTTCTTATCTTGATGTTTTACGTCCCCCAATAATGTTCTACACACACACACACATATATATATATATATATATATATATATATATATATATATATATATATATATGTGTGTGTGTGTGTGTGTGTGTGTGTGTGTGTGTGTGTGTGTGCCTGCTTTAAGTAAATTGCCAAAGATTTTGATCTATGCTATGTACTGACGCTAATGCAGTGAATGTTCTTACGTTATTACATAAACCTAGTACCTGGTATTTCGGTACCAGCTGATACTCTTATATTAGTTATATTTTGCATTCATAGCATCATTTAAATTCTAAAATTCTTCAAAAACTAAGATAGTCATTTTTTTACAGTGGTAACATTAGACGTATTTTGCTATACATTTAGATTTATAATTCGGCCTTGTATGACGCCGTTTTCTCTTACGAAATATCTTTACGAATCTTTTATAAACTGGAACTCAACTGATGAAATGTAATTGACAGAAACGATCGTCTTGAACATTATAATTTTGGTATTATGTTTACAATATGTAAAACAAAATGGCGGCGATGATAACGAGAACTTGTTACTAATTATCAGTTATATGTCTTCAATACTTCTAGTACCATTTTCAATCAAACTAGATATGTAATTAATTTATCTAAATGGTTATTTCATGTTTTTAACTTAATAATCATACTTTTTAAGCATATCATCTGTGGCAGGCCAAAACACAAATGAGTTAAACTTAGTTTTTCTCAAGGAAACCCTGTGTTTCTCCGATTAAAATTATTTTTCTTCTCAGTTATCCTTTGTTTATTTTTGAAAAAAAGGATTTAACTCATTAATGTGATTTTGCGTTGCAATTTGAATTTACTACAGAAAAGCCAGGTTTAATTGGGTAAAAACTAGTGCTATCTGCGCCAAAATAATATTAATATTCATTGTTGCTATATTGGCGCAGTTAAACCTTACTTTTCTCAGTTTCAATAGGTTTCCCACGAACAAAAAAAGCTTAACATCATGTTTATGATTTTGCTGCAGATAGGTCTTGTTTTTCACTTTTGAACATAGTTTTTCTGCAGTAAATGTGAGTAATTGAGACTGAAAAAACTAGGTTTAACTTAAAAAACTTAATAATATAAAAAGTCTCAGATACCAAGGTATAAATCATTAGGATTTCCAGGATATAGGTACAAATCTGGTAAAAAATGGACAAACACGGACCTCTTGAAATCAAGAGGTGGGATCAGGTACCATGGAAGAGTAAACTTCCGCCGTGAGTCCACATTCAAATCAAAATGAAATACGTGAGGAACGGAACCTCGTCATAATTGGCACAGACGTCTCAACAACTGCCATTGAACAGGTTACTCAACATTTCACTTAGTGAAACAGAGTAGTCGCAAACAAGACTATTATACCGACCGTAAAATTTGCGGAACGTTGACATTAAACGCGGTTATTGATATCCCTGTGTCAATAATTTGTCAGTGAGTGGTTTACATCTGCATATGAAATAATGTATTTTTTCAAAATCAAATTTATTCTCATGAATGTAATTTTAATTTTAATTTAAAGTAAAATTTAGTTTTTTAAGATGAAAATAGGTTAGACTCGTTTTCAATTTTTGTTCAACCTAGTTTTTGTCAGTTACACCTGGTTTTTCTTCCAGTCAGTGTGGAATATTAAATAAAAAAACAGGAATGAATCATTGATATGATTCTGGCGTCCCATAAATTTATTGTACCTATCCCGTTCCCTCAATGTTCATTTTTATTGTACATATCCCGTTCCCCCAATGTTCATTTTATCTATGGTCTTGATGATGTCATACTTTTTCTTCACTTTTTTCATTTTATACGTATATTGGGAAATTTAATTTTCAAGCAAAAACATAAAAGAGGGTTATATTTATTTAATCAAAGATCAAAATTCAGTCACGGGGACAACAAATGCCATGAAAAGAATTTGTCTCCGACGCGCGAAATCACAGATGCCACATAGTGCCATGTTAAAAATTAAAACTTTCTTCTAAAACGTTCTCGTAATTACGTGAAACCTAACGTTTTCTCGGAGTTTGACCTACTTTTAAAAACTGAGCTTGATGAGACTTTGCTGCCGCTCGGAGACATCAGTGTTTCACAAACACATATTGTTTCTTTCAAGAAGTATACATATATGTACGTCCGTTGATTTTCAGAAGCATGATAAAAATCATCAAGGCGAAAGACGAGGAAATTTTATTTTCTTATTTTTCTTTATAGACTTCAATATTAGTTAATTAAAATTTTGCAATAATCTCTTGGGCTTTACTGGATGGTAACTTCAGTTTTTTTTTCTTTTATAAGATCACATGAGCTTGAGACTCCGGTGAGCTATTGTCATAGCTTTTCGTCCCTGCCTGTCTGTCGTATACTTTTGACATTTTCAACATCTCAAAAATCACTCGGATTTGAAGAAACTTGGTGTACTTGTGCACAAAATATTACAGGTCTTCTACCAAGGGTATTCATATCAGCCCTTTATGTGTGGATCCAGGTCGTGTTAAAATATGTACCAGACAGTATCCGTCTTTGAAAATTATCTTCTTCAGAGTTAGTGCATAGATCGAAAAACCAATGACATCTGAGTGATTAAGAAGAGTTACTTTTAGTCGTTTCAAAACGGTTGTACGCACACATGTTGAATGCCTAAAACCAGGGATATCCCTGGTGTAGGCGTACGCATAGGCGTAGGAACCAAGGGACAGGAGGCCGTCCCCCCACACTTTTTTCACATACACATTTTTATATATACTATCAACACGTCTGTAATCCAGAAAAGGCTTCTCAAATAAAGCTTGTAAAAATCAAACATTTCCTGCACTCCCTCATCATGTTCATGCATTTGTGTTTACTGAAACTCATTTTATTTTGGGTAATTGATAAGTCTGTTAAAAAAGCATTAGCTTTTCAAAATTTTTGTTTTCTTTTTTAATACTTAGATTTATATACAGTTACAAAAAAATAGACATACATATGCATAAAAATTCTAAAATGTCTATATATTGTGTTAAAATTTCTTGAGAAACCCAGGTTTGGCACATTTTCAATTGCAATTGATTAACTCAACCTTACTATTTGTATATGCATACCGCACTGGACCTGATCTTATTTTCACAAAATATATCTGAATATAAGATCTTTATAACTGTGAATAGCTCTTATTTGTTATTGTACATCAAGTATAAGTAAAAAAAAACGAAATAACTTTTTTGGTAAACACAGCTAATGCCCTTTTAAGTATCTTCAAATTTATGTTATATCGATACTTTCTCGTAATTACGAGAAAGTTTTAAAAATTTTAATTGTTAACATAGCACAATACGGCTTCGATACGAAATACCTGTCAGAGGTTAACTTTCCAATAACATGTACTAAGTTTCTGCCACCTAACAAGTATTCGCTCCATCTGGAACAAAGTAGACAAACTGCAAATTCATCTGGACTGTCTATGTGGTAATATCGTCTGTTATCGTTATTATATTGTTCATGAATTGATTTTTCGTATACATGTAGTTATTTTCATCCGATCGAAAGAAATAAATGTCGTTGTCGCGAAGTCTAATGTAATGATTCTTGGACCACAAGATCCGGGTTGGAATCCTTTGGTGGATGGATTTACAGTGAAACTTGTATATAAAGATTCCCTTAGGGACACAACAAAACCAGTCTTTGTAGCGACGTGGTCTTTATATAGAGGTTGATTTGTACACAAATGGTACTATGGGTACAGCAAAATCAGTCTTTATGACCAAGTGGTCTTTATACACTGGTGGTCGCTAAAGCAGGGTTTAGTGTATTTTTCAAATTATTACTGTGGAAGTATGTTTGGAATCACGCCAAGTATTGGCAAACTTCTTGTTTTTTTATCATTTTATATAACCGTACACCTGCTCTATCATATTGACTGCATAAGTTATCAAAATTAAATAAAGTGAATGCTGAGTGCGACATTTCAACTTTATATCTAAACCCTATGCAATTAAAGCATATTTGTTTCAGACAGACATTTCTTTTTATTTTCATTACAATTACACTTGTCTTGTTCGAACTTCCCAGAGTTAAAACTTGATTTCATTTTGATTATATTTACACGTTCCAGCAATTGTGTTGAGACTGTATCATTTGTAGGATTCGTTCCTCACTTATTTCATTTGGATTTGACTGTGGATTCACGATGGGTGCGCCCGGTCAACAGGGCATGCTTACAACACCGTGGAACCTGATCCCACCACTTGACTTCCAGAGGTCCGTGTTTGTCCAGTTTTTGCCAGATTTGTATCTATATCCGGGACATCCTGAAGATTTATACTTTGGTACCTGGAATATTTATATTGTAAAACCATAACGTTGGTATTGGTGATACTATTTATAACCACTGGGTCGTTGCCACTGCATGGTGGACCGTTTGCGTCCTAGATAGTACACATAAAGCCAGTACCTGGTATTTCGGCACCAGTCGATTTTTTATACTAAAGCAATATTTCGCTCAGAGAGCAACATTTAAATTCCAAATTTCTCAAAACTAAGGTGTTCACTTTACAATTGGTACTTCTTAGACTGATTTACCAACACATTTAGATTTAACATTTTGTCTTGCATGATAACACTTATTATTTCGGATATGTTCATTTTTATTCAATTCGAGTTCAGCTGATGACTGATGAAGTCTTGGTAACAGAAACGACCGTTTTGAATACAATATTTGTTTGGTCTCTTTTGTAAAATTATAACTTTGGTATTGTTAATAATATTTGAACCTAGTTTTTCTCCTGATAAACTTAGTCCTTATTTACTTAATGAGGGTTACTGAGAAAACTAAGCAATTTTGACATAGATTTGTGATTGTGTTAATACAGCCCTTATTAGATTTTGTCTTTTTCTGTTTTGTGAACCACTTGCTTGGTTGAGCGGTTTACTCGCAAGAGAAAGGTCATGGTTTTCGTAGTCGTCGGTACTGTGTCATTTATAACAATTTATTTTCAACGTAGGCAGTAGATAAATCGCTAAGCACATGAGGTGTAAGCCACAGGTCTGTCGGGTTGGACTGGATGTCGTGTAACTTCACATATTGTAAACATAAGACGTTAAAGAAACCTTACTGAATTGACGCCAGTCCATAACACAGGTCGACATTAAAGTATATTTTTTTTACATTTTAAAAAGTTTGTCTGTCTCATAATTTCCTTTGAATGGTTAACAGTTTCTATAACAAGTGTAATTAATAGCTGATCAAGATAAAAATATTGGATCTAAAAGAAATTCAAAATCATAAATGTCAATTATATTTTTCCGTCAATACTCAATAAAGCTCATATCATTTTCAACTCCATAAATTAAGTAACACGGGCAAGATGGATATGACACCAAATGGTCATAGGGAACCTCTATCTGTTCTTCTACAGCTGATAAGTGAAGACATAATACAATGCCATTGAAATTACCAAGCATAAACACAACATAGAAAAATGGAACACGTCAGTTTGTCTACACATTTGTTTAATGATAATAATTTTAGTGACAGTATATAAAATTACACAATCAGAGATTCCAACTATTCGTTGAGCTGCATATTTGAACTCTTTGAAATGGATTTAACGAGGAAAATGGTTTTCACTTCGGTTATATTAACACTTCATAGAACCCTGTTCCTGTGGACCGAGACTCGGTTAATCAATGTATTTGGAAATTATGCGCATCCACCCTCATATGCCTTCAACAGGGTTTTCTTTGCCATGACGTTTCTTAATAAAACAGCGGATGTTATACCGGAGGCTACAAGACCGCCAAGAACAGCTACCACACCAACACCAAAGGCAGTTTTGTCCATACAAACGTCAGTTTCTTCTTTTTCGTCTGAAAAATATATACAAATCACGTCATTACCATGACAGTAATGTTTACGCCAGATAGATTTTTTACAGGGATTAATGCTATTTCACCTCGTCCTACAATACTTACAAACCATACAAAAAAATAAAAACTTATTATTTGATGTTAATGTCGAGATATTTTTGAAAATATAAGAATTAATAATTAGCGCAGCCTTTTGGAGCACACATCTATCAATATTATTTCTTATTAATCATTCATTAGTAATTTATATATAATTAAATCAAAAATTTATAAACGCTGTCCCAGAATTTTGTTTTTTAATTTATTTCTAGGTTTTCGACCTACACTCTTATATCACTACTTTTAACTTCATTTACCTTCAATAACGACTTTTTCTGTGCTTATTTTCAGAGTTGTTCCTACGTTGATGTTTTCAATTCCGTCACCACCTTCAGCCTGACGTTTCTTGATGTCATGTCCACTTCCGGATACAACTAAATCATAAACGTTTCTTTTCTTTCTTCCCCAGCTTTCCTGTCCATCTGAGCAAACTTCCTGTATAAAAGATCACACCAAAATTATGATGTACCTTTTATTATATTTACAAACCTACTGCTATTTCCTTCATTGCAAGTATACAGACCGGTTGCCTTACATATATTCAATGCTTGACACACAGCTGTTCAGCTGTTACGTCATATGAAAACCTCCCCCGAAAAGTCAATTATAAATAATTAATTTCGTATCCAGCTGACTACAGATTCACAGAAAATGGTAATATATAAAAATGTAAGGGTTGTTTTTTTTTCATTTTTTGAAAAACATGCAATATACATGCTATGACTCATGGAAAAAAATCAATGTGCAGCATGGTGCCCAGAATTTATTTCCCCATGAGCCACTGCATATATATATTCCATAATTTTTAAAAAATGAAAAACAATCCTGAACCATTTGCAGCTAGTTATACGGCAGCAATTCAATAAATGGCCTTAATTACAAGTAATCCTCTTTATAAATGATTGCATCCAGTGTTAACAAGTACAATTGTATCCCGTATATAATATTTGTCTCTTTATATTACAATATTAACATCAGTTATAAATACATACAGGGAAACATTTTGTAGAAAACACCCGAAATATTGATACTTACAGGAGTGCAGCTACCAAGGCAGACCTCTAGTGTACAAGAAAATGTCATTCCTACGGAGCCTCCGTTTAAGTCAGTTGTTCGGAAAGCACCGAAAGTAGCCGAGAGTAAACCTTGTGTTGGGCGACTGAAGTGTGGGAACAACTCTACATCTGTGGAACATCTGCAAAATTAAACATAATTAATGGCTGATGTTTGTGGATATTGTTTTATGAAATAGTATAGTGTGAACTCCGTTTTGTTTTATTGTAAATAAAACTTAATACAAAAGTCTAATTGTATAGTGTCACGACAAACAAACTTACCAACCCCTCAAAAGAAAACAGACCTCAGAGCCCAAATAAACAACATAGAATAAAGGTTCAAAACATATAAGGATTTTGACATTAACATACGTAGATATAACTTGTTTGTCAATCATTGTAAAGTAAATGAAGTTTAAACTTTTGTACTTTTAAACTCAATGCTCCAAACATTCGGCGTGAAAGGTCGCAACATTAAAAATCTTAATACACAATATTTTGACATAATGCCATGATTTAAGACATATTATGATCAATATAAAAATTGGTTTAGTGAATACTTACGACGTATCAATGATGGGAATGGTGGACGCATAACAAGATTTTGCCTTGATGTCAAAATCCTCTGAAAAAATAAAAACCCCATGTTAAATTTTAACTAATATATCAGATCAATGAAAATTTGCATTAGTATTTGTTTCAACTTTTGTTAATAAGATGAAAAATACGACTAAAAATAATGATATTTATAGATATAATAAGAATAATCATAATGATAAAAAGGTCTATAACAGCAATTGTTAATGCGTACTCCGTCAAAATAAAGACTTAACAAATTTATATATATAAATATATATATATATATATATATATATATATAGTGATTAAAGAAGTATTTATACATCATTCCTAAGTTTGTTTTGCTGTAAAAAGTTTGTTGTAAAAATCACATAATTGACTTCAAAGTACTTACGTATATAATCAGATCCAAGTTCAATGGTCATTGTAATGAGATCAGTAAGCTGCACATTGCCACCTCCAACATCTTGACCGTTACTGTATAACTTCATAGAAGCGGTAGGTTTCACTGTTAGATTCTGCCCGGCATCGTCGTCCTTGTCACTGGTCGGGACAAAATGAAGGAAAATTAAATCTTAATTTTCACAGAATTTCCTCTTAAAAGATATCGTACCTATCGTTAAATGAGATCATATATTTGTGTTATGCATTTACCATGTATATTTGTATATAATAAGAAAATATTTTTTATGTCATCTGATATACATTAATAAATGTTCATAAACAGAAGATTGCAATTAATTGGAACAACTCAACATATTTATAGTTTTATGAGCACATAAGATATAGAAATAAACAACAGTTAATTTGGAATTATTATTTCTAAGCAACATGTTTTGTAAACTTTTGAAGATATGAAAACTTACAGGGCGTTGAGGCCATTGTCAACGGTCAAGTCGCTCAAGTCCGCCACACACATGATGGGGATCTGTTTATCATCTCCGGTTTGATACAGCGACTTCTTCTGTACGATGATTTTGAAGGATTCTTCCTGTAAAACAGAGAAAACTAATGGTAATACACAGATATTGTTTTTAACAACAAATGAAGAAAATATCTAAAAACACAACATTAGTGTCATCGCATAGTTTGATTTTAGAGCACATACTTTTAGTCTGTTGGAAAATTGGTTTGCACGGAGAAATGATAATTTCGTTTGATATTTTTACATTTATTATTTTCATTTAAGATTCCGATGACAAATGTTAAACCTTACCCATTGAATACCACAGGAAGCGAAATCAAACTCGTGCACATTTGTTCCGATTGCTGTCGTCTGTTTACATGCTGCACCTTGACCTTGTATGTAAATGATTCCAAGATCGGCGCCGTCCGTCAGCGACAAAACCAGTTTACTCTTTGTACAACTGTCGACCGTTACTGGAAAAATTATAGTAACATCACATATAATATCTGTATGATCATTATTACGTAATACTATTTCAGTGTTTTGATGTAGAAAATATCAAATATATTATCATGTGATAATCATAACTTTGTGAAATAGAATCATATTTTGGTGAAATTGTTCAATATCGACATTTTAACATAAAAAGTCATATTCACCTACACGATGTTCACTTGTCGTTTTAAGCGATTTCGTTTACGACATTATCACTATTATAATGTGGTGGTCAGTTCCGACTGATCACGAAAAATGTATCTGGCAAAAATTTCGTAATTAAAGTGGCAAACTTCTTCAGATAATCAAATGTTACTTCCGATTGGAAATAATGCATAATGTATAATTATCTAAATTACTGAAGTGGTTTTTGAATAGCAACAAATATTGAAATTAAATTTACATTTATTTCAGAAAAAAAATGTTATTTGACTTTTAAATAAAATCTACTTTAGTAATTTAATCCAGCTTTAGAGCTTGCGTCATTTAATCAATTTTTGTCCTTAATTATCTCAATAAATATCTAATTAATGTATAGTACTGATGCATAGATACTTTAAAGATTTCAGGTTAACAGTTAAAAACTTTATTCTTGCGAAAACACATATTGTTTTCTGTTTGCTTTGGTTATTATGGGGTCTATAATTAGAATATTTTCTTTTTCAATTTGTATAGTTAACTAAAACGTCTAGAACGTTATAGCTGAAGAAAGTGTCATGACTTAAGTAAACGTGACTTTGAATGACAGTAGCGCGCACACAATACACGTAGAATCAGACATGCTAATATGTCTCTAGGAGTAATTACTTAATGTCGAAAAGAGCGGATATATTCACTGTTTCACTGTGAGAGAATATCTTTAAGGTGTTTACTTACATGTAGGATTGAAAACAGCCCTCGCGGCCCCAAACACCACACTCAGGACAATAACGTAACGGAACATCTTTACATTAATTTTCTGAAGCAAAATGTATACAAAGAATTGATAAATAATAGGTGTGATAGAATCATACGGTTATCTATATAGGTAGTATAGCTATTTATATTAAAATTGAAATCATTTCAACATAGGAAAATTGAACATAGTCATGAAAAGTAAACTCTAAATCAATAACCATTACTACATTTCCTAGATATCAATATTTCTTACTACTACTAATGTTAGAAGTAGTATTGAGTTTTTGATATGGAAGTGCCTGATTAACACATTCATTTTTACCCGATTAGAAATTGTTCGAATCTTACTAATATCAAAGAATTATATCAATACAATAGTATTTTCTTACTACTACTACTATTAGAAGTAGTATTGAGTTTTTGATATGAAAGTGTGTGATTAACACATTCTTTTTTACCAGATTAGAAATTGTTCGAATCTCATTCATACCAAAGCATTATACCAATACTATGTGGGCGTTCATATTTCACATTTTCTAGTAATTGCAATTGTATAATATTTTGAATTAGATTCAAGAAAAAAAAAACATAAAAGGTGACAAAATATGTCATACACTTACCCTGTGTTGTGTGTTGTACAGTAAGTTCTGTAAGCTATGCAGTCCTATATATATTGTCAAAATCTTCGCGACAGATGCTGTAAAAGGTTTATATTACAAGGTATGATGTCATAATGAAATTGGTGTGACAATGGGTAATTAAGTAATTAATTGATTCAATCATTAGAATTTGCATATGTAATGATATTGCACGCGATGATGTATCATGTTTGGTTTTATTGGTTTTTTACCGACACGTATTCGAGATAAATAGATAGATAGATAGATAGATAGATCGATTGTATAATTTCAACATTGTATTATTGTGTTTTCCACAAATTCCACAATCGCAGAACAGAAATCTAATGTTTGACAACAGATACAATTATTAAAAGAAAATTATGTACGTGTGGAACACCACGTATATGGCTACTTAGAATCTCAGGCCGGTTAAAAATGACCTTATTCACTGTAAAGGACATTAATTTTTTTTAAATAAAATAATAAAAACTGTATTATTTTACCTTTTCAAAACTATTTTGTTTTCTCGTATGTTTGTTTTCTTTTTATCTCATATGAAATTTTCAATAAAGATATTAATCGAATCTTCTATGCCTGACAGGATTTGAATTGGTTTGAAATTTTCTTTTTAAAATATTTTAATTTCATTTTAAGTAACGCTAATATTAAAATAATAAAGATTCAAATACAATTATGCACGGATTACTTTATGATGGAAAAGTTGAGTTAATTGGTTAATATATAGATTTTTCCTCAGTGCAGTCTAACTTAATTGTTATAGATAATTACGCATGTATAATTATTTATATTAATTCATTATTAATTTGATAGTAACAACAAATATCTTGATGCAAGATTACTGTAGCATACGTCTTTCATATTCGTATTATTATTGATATATAGGTTTATCTATCTATATTTAGAACTCAGTAGACCGCATATACAACAGGTTATTTATTTTATCTAGTCTGTCACTGTTTGCTTTAAATATGACAGGGGGTCTCCGTGGGGGAGCGGTTAGAGCATCGCGCATTAATCTATGAAGTATCTCACTTCTGGTCAGTGTAAGGTAGAACCCCCACTGGAACCTAATCTGGTTTTTGCGAGAAAGTTTGCAAATTTACTTGCGGAAGGCCGGTGGTTTCTATCCTCCATCAAAAAACTGGATGACGCCATATAACTTAAAAGTTGTTGAGTGTGGCGTAAAAACCTATTAAAAATCAAATTCAAATTAAAAAGGACAATATAAAATAAGATATTTTACCTTTTACCTTTTTACCTTTGATTACACGAAAGTCCTAATATTTTACATTTTGTTTCAAATTGAATGTCATTCTTGTGTATTTAGAATCCTGCATGTCTTTTAGTGCTATTTGTTTCCAATTATTCGGACAAGTTATAGGCGTAATTTGCGGACATAATTAGGTACAAACCAATAAGAGGCATAGAATCGACATATTGTCTCGGATTTTAACAAATATAAAAAATCTCAGATACCAAAGTATAAATCAATAGAATGTCCAGGACATAGATACAAATCCGATAAAAATGGACAAACACGGACCTCTGGAAACCAAGAGGTGGGATCAGGTGCCATGGAGGAGTAAGCATACCCTGTCGACCGGTCACACCCGCCGTGAGTCCAAAGTCAAGTCCAATGAAATACGTGAGGAGTGTATCCTCGTCACAATTGGTACAGACGTCTCAACAACCGCCAACGAAAAGGCAACTTAACAATTCACTTAGTGAAACAGAGAGTAATCGCAAACAAGACTATTATACCGACCGTAAAATTTGCGGAACGTTGACATTAAACGCGGTTTTCGATATCCCTGTGTCAATAATTTTATCAGTGAGTAGTTTACCTCTGTATATGAAATCTTCATATGTTGTACACGCCCTGGAATATCGGATCATCTGTGAAATATAAACTCCATATGCGGTTGACTGAGGGATATTACTACTTAAATGTGGAAAATTTACGATGGGAAAGCCGAAATCGTCGCGTTTGTCGTATAGCTTAGTTGTTAATTTCCCGTCCGATTTTATATTAAGTAAAATAAAAAATGCCAGCTAGTCTGTGATTAACGAATAATGCATTTGCGTGAACATTGAATTCTCATATGTAATTCTTATTTAAAAAAACCCGCAATATTCTTACATGATTAAAATCAAAATGGTGATGCAAATAACACGGACTAATTATCCATTCTTTGTCTACTAATACTTCTACTACTAATTTCAATTATGAATCAAACTAAATATATAATCTATTCGTCTATTATAAGAATATCTTGTTTTTAACAACTGCCACATTTACTCTCTTCCGGAAACATTCCCTATTTTACATACGATTTTCTTTCTTTCAATCTTGCGTTTCTATTTCAAGCTTGATTAGAGACTTGTATAGCAAAATCTCATTTTTAGCAAAGACATAAACATAGTGTCATCTTTATTACTGAAAAAAGTACTGTAAATCCGGCTTTATTCGCGAGAGTTCAGAGAAAAAAAATTATCGCGAAATAAAGTATAATAATAGTATGACGAAATGGGCTTTCAAAATCGCGAAAATATCATCTCGCGAATAAATTTAGAATGTTTGTATGTATGTATCGCGAAAATAAAGTCCCGCAAAAATTAACAGTAGGTAATTCACAGAAAAGTCGGAGCTTTTAATTTTACAAATATATTTTGGACATTTACTTGGTATATAAATCCTATGAGAAGGTTGCTACTATAGGATAAAAATGTCTATTTGTTGACATATAATTACCTACAATAAATCACTCAGTCTGGAACAAGGTAAAGGAACTGCTAAACCATCTTAACCGTCTATGCGGACATATCATCTCATCGTATCGGGTTACAATGCCCTTCATGCACTCAGAAGTAATGTCGTGATTGCGTAATGACACTTGGACCATAGTTTTCCCGTTGGAATCACGTGGTGGATATTTTTTTTTTCAAATAAAATAAAAATTACTGTGATTACATGGACGGAACTACACAAGTATTAGCCTAGTTGTTTTTATATCATTTTCTACAGATCGTATACATCTTCATTGTATCTGATGAATGAATAAGATGAAACATTGAATAAAGAGAATATTGCCGGCCACATTTCAACTAATCACACTTATTTCAACTGTCCAAATTTAAAAATTCAGTTTGATTTTCATTATGATACATTACTCCAGCTTTTCTGGAGTTAAATTTTAACTTGTTTTTATTAATTATCATTTTAGGGGCTATAAACGTGAACTCTGATAAGATATTATACTGGGTAAGGCATGCCAAGAAACGTTTCAAAAACTATAAAATAAAAATATCGGAACAGATCAATTTCCTTCCACAGCAAGGGGCCCCACACGCACGCCAATATCACAGCCAACGAGAGACATTAATATTTAAGTTGAAATAACCTGTTAGTCAATCGTTGTAAAATAGATAAAGTATAAATTAACTGTATCATATTGTTGTCCAAAGTTTCGTGACTACGTAAATTAATCATTTTTATCGTGTATGATGTTATTTATGTTTTGATCACTGTGCTGATTCAGCAATATGGCGGTTGTACACCTTGTACACTGTACAAAAACATCAATTTCAGAATAACATCTATCGTGGTGACAATTTACATACCTAGGTGTACAGGTATAATACGATATATGTAATATTCTAAAATCTAGTAGTGGTATGAAGTTCTAAAATATTTGTTGCGTTGAAATTCCTCAGTACATTCCGATATGACAAGCCAAAATCACATTGATCAGTTAAATCTAGTTTTTCTCAGTTAAACCTAGTATTTCTTCGCTTAAAACTAGTTTTTGTCAGTCATCTAGGATTAACTGAGAGAACTAGGTTTAACTGCGCCAAAATGACAACAATTAGTTAAAGCTAGTTTTTCTTGAGAAAAAAAGGTTTAACTGCGCAACAATCACATTAATATGTATTGATATGATTTTGGTGCAGTAAATCCTACTTTTTCAATTAAACCTAGTTTTTCTCCAATTTATGTTACGCAAAAAACAGGATTACTGGAGAAAAACTAGGTTTAATTCATAACTATGGTGCGCCAAATTTACATTAATGAGTTAAACTTAGTTTTTCTGATTTGAACCTAATTTTCCTCAGTTAAACCTATTTTTTCTCCAGTTGAAGTGGGTGGGTTACGAGTTTAACCTAATTTTTCACTAGTTAATCCTAATTTTTCTCTTAACCACTTTTATCTGGAGAGAAAAACATTTCCGAGAAATCTAGGTTTAACTCTTTTTTGTTATTTTGGCGCAGTTAAGCTGAGTTTTTCTCCAGTTAATGTGGGTTACTGAGAAAAAATAGGTTTAATTGGAGAAAAACTAGGTTTAACTGAGAAAAAATAGGTTTAATTCATTAATGTATTTTTGGCGTGTCATACGTAACGCAAATTAACTGGAGAAAAAATAGGTTTAACTGAGGTTAATTGAGAAAAAATAGGTTTTAATTATGTCGATTAAAACTAGGTTAGAGCATAGCGCTTTGAACCATGAAGTCCCTCACTTCTTGTCAGCGAGGGTCTGAGCTCCGCTGGAAATTAAGGTGATCTTTGCGGAAAAGTTTGCCAGAAAGGAAATTTGTATGTTTTGATACTATGAATTTGAGAAAAATTATTTGTCTTCATTTTTTTTAAAAGTTATTTAGAATTTTTAAGTATCCACATCTGATATACCCCGCTTCTGGAATAAGCAACTGTACATTATTAATGTAATTTTGGTATTCTTTATCAGTTCAACCTAGATTTTTTCCAGTAAAACTCGATTTTGCGTAGCTACCCACATCAACTGGAGAAAAACTAGGTTTAACCGAGAAAAACTAAGCTTAAATGCATAAAAATTACAAAAATGAATTAAACTTACTTTTTCTCGAGAAGTACCTAGTTTAACTGTGAAGACCTAGGTTTAACTGCGCCACAATCACATTAAAAAGTATTTATGTGATTTAAGCGCGCAGCACAATAGGACTTTTTTCAATTAATCCTTGTTTTTCTCCAGTTAACATAGGTTACGACAAAACTATGTTTAAATGAGAAACACTAGATTTTAACTAGAGAAAACTAGCTTTAACTGAGAAAAATATGTTTAATTCATAAATTGTAATTATGGCGTGCCATATTTCGAAGTTAATGGAGCGTGAAGCTGACAAAATGGTTTACTTGGTGATACAAGCACCTTTGGATAGAAAGTTAATATTGATGACCTTTTACAAATAGAATAATTGGTCATCTAATCTTTTTAATTTTTCAAGAAGGCTGCTAATCATAAATTATACAATAAAATTACTTTTAAGCACCACATTTCTACACTTCCGGTCTTAATGAAATGTAGAAATAATTTTTAATAAATAATGACATTCTCTTTTATTGCTCAATTTCTGTAGAACAGAACAACCCCTAGTCCCCAATTAATATCTTTCCATGGATGTTGCCCGACAACTTCTTTCTCATCTTGCCCATTGCTTTATGTGTTTTGAATATTAATTCCATAAAAAAATCATGAAAGTTAATAGTCAAATCACAAGATATATATTTACATTTTCTGCTGCTGGTAAACCTTAAATAAAAGTGTTCATTTAAAAGAAAACTAATGTTAGTATATGTACAAAAGTTTCATCAAATGTGTAAAGTTTTACTTTTTACTAAGTTTTCAGCAATTGTTTGTCAGCTGCTTTTGACACAGAAGTATCAATTTAAATTCGGTTCGTGCACGTGATATTTTATGTAATTGTCACATTTGCCTAACTTTTTTCAGATTTTTTCGTAGTTTCCAGCAAATAGTCGGCATTCCAATTGGGTACCAATTGTGCTCCTCTCTGGGGCGACGGTTTCTGTATTCGTATGCCCATGGGACATTTGCGATAGGTTTGGCATGTTGGCACGGGGATGCAGACTACCACCGGACACCTGGTCTCATACCGTTTGGGATTCATAATTGTTCTTCATTCTGAAACCATTTGTATATCTAATTTGTCGTATTCTAATGGATTTTGAGTTTCGATTATCCATTGGTATTTGTTCAGTTTTATATTTGTATGTTAGTTTGCACATTTTTGTAAATCTTTTAACATACTTAGAACTTATATATTGAGTATATCTACAAGGGCGGGTGTTGTCATCAATATCAGTATCAATTACATATCTGTGATTATTCATGATTTGTAATATTACGAAATGCACAACACGACGTATCTATCATGGTTTGAATCTTATATTTTGATATGTTTTAAATGTTGCATATGTTAACATCCACTAAAATCAAAGCATCAATTATTTATAAAATAATCCTATTCCGTAAAAGAAATACTGCTTTAACTGTTGATGTGTGATTTTGAAATAAAGGTGAGTGTATTTAAACAACCGCAATCAACCTTTGCCTTTTGCTGTTAATCGGATCGCATGCTTGGTAGAGCGTTCTACACACAAGCGGAAGGTCATGAGTTCAGTCGTCGGATCTGGGACATTTCTAAAACTTTTCCTTTCCGTTCCTTCACTAAGCTCTCAACTCAAGATTTGATTTTTGTTTTAAGCCACACTCATAATTACTACTTGACGCAAAATTATATTTAATCTCGATCAAGTTCGTATCTTATTCAGCTACATGTATATGAAATTAATTAACTAGAATAAGGGAAAAATATTATATCAAACGGTCACTCATTTCGAAAACTATTTATTCTCCAACAGGTGATGATTGAGGGCAAAATACAATAACATCAATATCATTGATATTGTCGAGTATAAACACAACACAGAAACAAGAACAATATGTTAATATGCCTTTTTAACATTTATTTGAGGGCGATAACTATTTTATGACTCAGCATAAAGTTATGCAACTCAATCACAGATTCCAACTGTTCTTCGAGCAACACATTTTCACATTTGAAATGGATGTCCGTAAAACTAATCATGTTAGATCTGTGTTCCTGTGAACTGAGACAATCAATGTATTTCGAAATTATGCGCATCCACCCTCATATGCCTTCAACAGGGTTTTCTTTGCCATGACGTTTCTCAATAAAACAGCGGATGTGATACCGGAGGCTACAAGACCTCCAAGAACAGCTACCATACCAACACCAAAGGCAACTTTGTCCATACAAACGTCAGTTTCTTCTTTTTTATCTGAAAGAAATAAAACAAGTCATGGTGAAATAATATCTATATATCATCATTATTACGATATATCGTGCAGTATGCTAATGACGTCATTGCTATGACAATATACTGTACACCATAGTGTAAACGTGACACGTGGAGAATTTCTTCATAGAAAGTAATGCTTAATCTCGCTGCGCGGTACTAACATAAAAGACAAACTTTCTTCTTAAATTATACTAATAATTCGATGTTGTTATTGAAGTATTTTTTAAAATAATTAATAATTCAACACTGCGCTTCCTAGCGGTAAATCATTATTATTTTATCATCATTTTATTCTATTTTTATCTATTTATTTATTGGTATTTAATATGTAATTTAAATAAATTTTATTGCTTTGTAACACAAGTGTTTTCATTCTAGGTTTTGGTGCCAATATTCTTATATCACTACTTCTAATTTCATTTACCTTCAATAACCACTTTTTCAGTGCTTATTTTCAGAGTAGTTCCTACGTTGATGTTTTCAAATCCGTCACCACCTTCAGCCTGACGTTTCTTGATGTCATGTCCACTTCCGGATACAACTAAATCATAAACGTTTCTCTTCTTTCTTCCCCAGCTTTCCTGTCCATCTGAGCAAACTTCCTGTATAAAAGATCATCACAAAATTATGTGATGCACGTATATTACAATTACTTCGATAAATGTCCTTAATTACAGGTTATCGCCTTTATAAATAATTTTAATTCAGTATAAACATGTATAAATGTACATATTATGTCTTTCTACGTTTTATTCTGTAAAATAAGTCATAAATGCAGATAAATGTTTTCAAATCACATCTCATTCTAAACTGATACAGATATTTTATTATTTCATAGGAAATTAGGAAAACAAATCCGAAATATTTATACTTACAGGAGTGCAGCTACCCAGGCAGACTTCTAGTGTACAAGAAAATGTCATTCCTACTGAGCCTCCGTTTAAGTCGGTTGTCCGGAAAGCACCGAAAGTAGCCGAGAGTAAACCTTGTGTTGGACGACTGAAGTGTGGGAACAGCTCTACATCTGTGGAACATCTACGAAATAAAACATGATTAATGGCTGATGTTTGTTGATATTGTTTTAGGCAATTCTATAGAGTGAGCTTCGTTTTATTTTATTATAAATAAAAATAAATACAAAAGTCTAATTGCATAGTGTCACAACAAAGAAACTCACCAACTGCTCAAAAGAAAATAGACATCCCTAAATAAACTTACATTAAAGGTTAAAAAACATATAAGGATTTTGACATTAATATAAGTTGATATAACTTGTTTGTCAATCATTGTAAAATAAATGAAGTTTAAACTTTTGTACTTTTAAACTCAATGCTCCAAACATTCGGCGTGAAAATTCACCAAATTTAAAATCTTAATACACAATATTTTGACATAATGCTATAATGCAATACATATTATGATCAATATAAAAATTGGTTTAGTAAATACTTACGATGTATCAATGATGGGAATGGTGGAAGCATAACAAGATTTTGCCTTGATGTCAAAATCCTCTGAAAAAATAAAAACCCCATGTTAAATGATTAACTAATATTTCAAGACAATGAAAATTTTATATTAGTACTTTTTTTTCAACTTTTGTTAATAATGATGAAACATACTACTAAAATAATTATATTTATAAATATAATAAGAATAATCATAACGATAAAACAATCTGTAACAGTAATTGTAAATGCGTACTCTGTCAAAATAAAGACTTAACAACTTTATATAAAAGAAATGCTGGTGATTAATAAAGTGTTTATACATCATTTCTAGGTTTTGACTTTAAACTACTTACGGATATAGTCGGATCCAAGTTCAATGGTCATTGTAATGAGATCAGTAAGCTGGACATTGCCACCTCCTACATCTTGACCGTTACTGTATAACTTCATAGAAGCGGTAGGTTTAACTGTTAGATTCTGCCCGGCATCGTCGTCCTTGTCACTGGTGGGGAGAAATTAAAGGAAAATTAAATCTTAATTTTCACAGAATTTCCTCTTAATCAGAAAAAGATATCGTACCTATCGTTAAATGAGATCATATATTTATCGTTATGCATTTACCATGTATATTTGTATATAAGAAAATATTTTTTTCTGATACGTAATACATTAATAAGTATTCATAAACAATAGATTGCAATTAATTGGAACAGCTCAACACATTTATAGTTTAATGAGCACATAAGATGTAGAAATACACGACAGTTAATTCGGAATTATTATTTCTAAGCAACATTTTTTGTAAACTTTTCAACCTTTGAAGATATGAAAACTTACAGGGCGTTGAGGCCATTGTCAACGGTCAAGTCGCTCAAGTCCGCCACACACATGATGGGGATCTGTTTATCATCTCCGGTTTGATACAGCGACTTCTTCTGTACGATGATTTTGAAGGATTCTTCCTGTAAAACAGAGAAAACTAATGGTAATACACAGATATTGTAGTTTAACAACAAATGAAGAAAATATCTAAAAACACAACATTAGTGTCATCGCATAGTTTGATTTTAGAGCACATACCATTAGTCTGTTGGAAAATTGGTTTGCACGGAGAAATAATAATTTCGTTTGATATTTTTATATTTACTATTTTCATTAAGGATTCCCATGACAAATGTTGAACCTTACCCATTGAATACCACAGGAAGCGAAATCAAACTCGTGCACATTTGTTCCGATTGCTGTCGTCTGCTTACATGCCGCACCTTGACCTTGTATATAAATGATTCCAAGATCGGCGCCGTCCGTCAATGACAAAACCAGTTTACTCTTTGTACAACTGTCGACCGTTACTGTAAATATTTTAGTGACATAACATATAATATCTGTATGATTATTTTTACGTAATAATATTTCAGTGTTTTGTTGTAGAAAATATCAGATATATTATCATATGATAATCATAACTTTTTGAAATAGAATCATATATTGTTCAATATCGACATTTTAACATAAAAATAATATTCACCTACACGATGTTCACTTGTCGTTTTAAGCGATTCGTTTACGACATTTTCACTATAATAATGTGGTGGTCAGTTCTTATCACTATTATAATGTGGTGGTCAGTTCTGATCACTATTATGTGATGGTCAGTTCTGATCACTATTATAATGTGGTGGTCAGTTCTGATCACTATTATAATGTGATGGTCAGTTCTGATCACTATTATAATGTGATGGTCAGTTCTGATCACTATTATAATGTGATGGTCAGTTCTGATCACTATTATAATGTGGTGGTCAGTTCTGATCACTATTATAATGTGGTGGTCAGTTCTGATCACTATCATAATGTGGTGGTCAGTTCTTATCACTATTATAATGTGATGGTCAGTTCTGATCACTATCATAATGTGATGGTCAGTTCTTATCACTATTATAATGTGGTGGTCAGTTCTGATCACTATCATAATGTGGTGGTCTGTTCTGATCACTATTATAATGTGATGGTCAGTTCTGATCACTATTATAATGTGGTGGTCAGTTCTGATCACTATTACAATGTGGTGGTCAGTTCTGATCAACATTATAATCTGATGGTCAGTTCTGATCACTATTATAATGTGATGGTCAGTTCTGATCACTATTATAATGTGGTGGTCAGTTCTGATCAACATTATAATGTGATGGTCAGTTCTTATCACTATTATAATGTGGAGGTCAGTTCTGATCAACATTATAATGTCATGGTCAGTTCTTATCACTATTATAATGTGGTGGTCAGTTCTGATCACTATCATAATGTAATGTGGTGGTCAGTTCTGATCAACATTATAATGTGATGGTCAGTTCTGATCACTATTATAATGTGGTGGTCAGTTCTGATCACTATCATAATGTGGTGGTCAGTTCTGATCACTATTATAATGTGATGGTCAGTTCTGATCACTATTATAATGTGATGGTCAGTTCTTATCACTATTATAATGTGGTGGTCAGTTCTGATCAACATTATAATGTGATGGTCAGTTCTTATCACTATTATAATGTGGTGGTCAGTTCTGATCACTATCATAATGTAATGGTCAGTTCTGATCACTATTATAATGTGGTGGTCAGTTCTGATCACTATCATAATGTGGTGGTCAGTTCTTATCACTATTATAATGTGGTGGTCAGTTCTGATCACTATTATAATGTGATGGTCAGTTCTGATCACTATTATAATGTGATGGTCAGTTCTGATCACTATTATAATGTGGTGGTCAGTTCTGATCACTATCATAATGTGGTGGTCTGTTCTGATCACTATTATAATGTGATGGTCAGTTCTGATCACTATTATAATGTTATGGTCAGTTCTGATCACTATTACAATGTGGTGGTCAGTTCTGATCAACATTATAATCTGATGGTCAGTTCTGATCACTATTATAATGTGATGGTCAGTTCTGATCACTATTATAATGTGGTGGTCAGTTCTGATCAACATTATAATGTGATGGTCAGTTCTTATCACTATTATAATGTGGAGGTCAGTTCTGATCAACATTATAATGTGATGGTCAGTTCTTATCACTATTATAATGTGGTGGTCAGTTCTGATCACTATCATAATGTGGTGGTCAGTTCTGATCAACATTATAATGTGATGGTCAGTTCTTATCACTATTATAATGTGGTGGTCAGTTCTGATCACTATCATAATGTGGTGGTCAGTTCTGATCAACATTATAATGTGATGATCAGTTCTTATCACTATTATAATGTGATGGTCAGTTCTGATCACTATTATAATGTGATGGTCAGTTCTGATCAACATTATAATGTGATGGTCAGTTTTGATCACTATTATAATGTGGTGGTCAGTTCTGATCACTATCATAATGTGGTGGTAAGTTCTGATCACTATTATAATGTGGTGGTCAGTTCTGATCACTATTATAATGTGATGGTCAGTTCTGATCACTATTATAATGTGATGGTCAGTTCTGATCACTATTATAATGTGATGGTCAGTTCTGATCACTATCATAATGTGGTGGTCAGTTCTGATCACTATCATAATGTGGTGGTCAGTTCTGATCACTATCATAATGTGGTGGTTAGTTCCGACTGATCACGAAAAATGTATCTGGGAAAATTTTCGTAATTAAAGTGGCAAACTTCTTCAGATAATCAAATAATACTTCCGATTGGAAATAATGCATAATGTATAATTATCTAAATTGTTGAAATGGTCTTTGAATAGCAAAAAATATTGAAATTAAATTTACATTTATTGGAGAAAAAATGTTATTTGACTTTTAAGTAAAATCTACTTTAATAATTTAATCCAGTTATAGAGCTTGCGTCATTTAATCAATTTTTGTCCTTAATTATCTCAATAAATATCTAATTAATGTATAGTACTGATGCATAGATATTTTAAAGATTTCATGTTAACAGTTAAAAACTTTATTCTTGCGAAAACACATATTGTTTTCTGTTTGCTTTGGTTATTATGGAGTCTATAATTAGAGTATTTTCTTTTTCAATTTGTATAGTTAACTAAAACGTCTAGAACGTTATAGCTGAAGAAAGTGTCATGACTAAAGTAAACGTGACTTTGAATGACAGTAGCGCGCACACAATACACGTAGAATCAGACATGCTAGTATGTCTCTAGGAGTAATTACTTAATGTCGAAAAGAGCGGATATATTCACTGTTTCACTGTGAGAAGATTTAACTTTAAGGTGTTTACTTACATGTAGGATTGAAAACAGCCCTCGCGGCCCCAAACACCACACTCAGGACAATAACGTAACGGAACATCTTTACATTAATTTTCTGAAGCAAAATGTATACAAAGAATTGATAAATAATAGGTGTGATAGAATCATACGGTTATCTATATAGGTAGTATAGCTATAAACATTAAAATTGAAATCATTT
Source organism: Atrina japonica (assembly GCA_030159075.1). Lineage (NCBI taxonomy): Eukaryota > Metazoa > Mollusca > Bivalvia > Pterioida > Pinnidae > Atrina > Atrina japonica. Next base: position 8,542 of record BROG01001451.1, on the reverse strand, counting down.
CGAACATAGACATGAAAAGTAAACTCTAAATCAATTACCATTGCTACATTTCCTATATATCAATATTTCTTACTACTACTAATGTTAGAAGTAGTACTGAGTTTTTGATATGGAAGTGCCTGATTAACACATTCATTTTTACCCGATTAGAAATTTCTCGAATCTTATTCATATCAAAGAATTATATCAATATAATGTACGGGTACATACGTCAAAGTCCATTTTCTATTAATTGCAATTTGTAATACTTTGTACTTGTTTAAGAAAAAAAAATAAAAGGTGACAAAATATGTCATACACTTACCCTGTGATGTGTGTTGTACAGAAAATTCTGTAAGCTATGCAGTCCTATATATATTGTCAACGTCTTCGCGACAGATGCTGTAAAATGTTTATGTTACAAGGTATGGTGTCATAATGAAATTGGTGTGATAATGTGTGAAGTAATTAATTGATTCAATCATTAGAATTTGCATGTGTAATGATATTACATTCGATGATGTATCATGTTTGATTTTATTGGTTTTTTACCGACACGTATCCGAGATAGATAGATAGATAGATAGATAGATTGTATAATTTCAACATTGTATTATTGTGTTTTCCAAAAATTCCACAATCGCAGAACAGAAATCTAATGTTTGACAACAGATACAATTATTAAAAGGAAATTATGTACGTGTGGAACACCAAGTATATGGCTACTTAGAATCTCAGTCCGATTAAAAATTATCTTATTCACTTTAAAGGACATTCATTTTTTTAAATAAAATAATAAAAACTGTATTATTTTACCTTTTCAAAACTATTTTGTTTTCTCGTATGTTTGTTTTCTTTTTATCTCATATGAAACTTTCAATAAAGATGTTAATCGAATCTTCTATGCCTGACAGGATTTGATAATTATATTTACGAATTGATTTGAAATTTTCTTTTTAAAATATTTTAATTTCATTTTAAGTAACGCTAATATTAAAAGAATAAAGATTCAAATACAGTTATGCACGGATTACTTAATGATGGAAAAGTTGAGTTAATTGGCTAATATATAGATTTTTCCTCAGTGCAATCTGACTTAATTGTTATAGATAATTACGCATGTAATTATTTATATTAATTCATTATTAATTTGATAGTAACAACAAACATCTTGATACAAGATTACTGCAGCATATGTCTTTCATTTTCGTATTATATTGATATATAAAGTTTTATCTATCTATATTTAGAACTCAGTAGACCGCATATACAACAGGGTATTTATTTTCTCTAGTCTGTCACTGTTTGTTTTAAAAATGACAGGGGGTCTCCGTGGCCGAGCGTTTAGAGCATCGCGTATTAAACCATGAAGTATCTCACTTCTGGTCAGTGCAGGTTTGACCCCCACTGGAACCTAAGCTGATTTTTGCGAGAAAGGTTGCAAACTTACTTGCGGAACGCCGGTGGTTTCTATCCTCCATCATTAAAAGCTGGTTGACGCCATATAGCTTAAAAGTTGTTGAGTGTGATGTAAAACATATTAAAAATCAAATTCAAAGTAAAAAGGACAATATAAAATAAGATATATTTGACCTTTTACCTTTTTACCTTTCATTACACGAAAGTCCTAACATTTTACATTTTGTTTCAGATTAAATGTCATTCTTGTGTATTTAGAATCCTGCATGTCTTTTAGTGCTATTTGTTTCCAATTATTCTGACAAGTTATAGGCGTAATTTGCGGACATAATTAGGTACAAACGAATAAGAGGCATAGAATCGACATATTGTCTCGGATTTTAACAAATATAAAAAATCTCAGATACCAAAGTATAAATCAATAGAATGTCCAGGACATAGATACAAATCCGGTAAAAATGGACAAACACGGACCTCTGGAAACCAAGAGGTGGGATCAGGTGCCATGGAGGAGTAAGCATACCCTGTCGACCGGTCACACCCGCCGTGAGTCCACAGTCAAGTCCAATGAATTACGTGACGATTGTATCATCGTCACAATTGGTACAAACGTCTCAACAACCGCCAACGAAAAGGCAACTAAACATTTCACTTAGTGAAACAGAGTAGTCGCAAACAAGACTATTATACCGACCGTAAAATTTCCGGAACGTTGACATTAAACGCGGTTTTCGATATCCCTGTGTCAATAATTTGTCAGTGAGTAGTTTACCTCTGTATATGAAATCTGCATATGTTGTACACGCCCTGGCATATCGGATCATTTGTGAAATATATAAACTCCATATGCGGGTGACTGAGGAATATTACTACTTAAATGTGGAAAATTTACGATGGGAAAGCCGAAATCGTCGCGTTTGTCGTATAGCTTAGTTGCTAATTTCCCGTCTGTGTTTATATTAAGTAAAATAACAATGCCAGCTAGTCTGTGATTACCGAATAATGCATTTGCGTGAACATTGAATTTCTCATATGTAATTCTTATTTAAAAAAAACGCAATATTCTTATATGGTTAAATCAAAATGGTGACGCAAATAACACGGACTACTTATCCATTCTTTGTCTACTAATACTTCTACTACTAATTTCAATTATGAATCAAACTAAATACATAATCTACTCGTCTATTATAAGAATATCTTGTTTTTAACAACTGCCACATTTACTCTGTTCCGGAAACATTCCCTATTTTACATACGATTTTCAACAGTAGGTAATTTACAGAAAAGTCGGAGCTTTTAATTTTACAAATATATTTTGGACATTTACTTGGTATGTAAATCCAATGAGATGGTTTCTACTATAGGATAAAATGTCTATTTATCTAAAAATAAATCACTCAGTCTGGAACAAGGTAAAGGAACTGCTAAACCATCTGAACCGTTTATGCGGACATATCATCTAATCGTATCGGGTTACTATGCCCTTCATGCACTCAGAAGTAATGTCGTGATTGCGTAATGACACTTGGACCATAGTTTTCCCGTTGGAATCACGTGGTGGATAGTTTTTTTTCAAATAAAATAAAAATTACTGTGATTACATGGACGGAACTACACAAGTATTAGCCTAGTTGTTTTTATATCATTTTGTACAGATCGTATACATCTTCATTGTATCTGATGAATGAATAAGATGAAACATTGAATAAAGAGAATATTGCCGGCCACATTTCAACTAATCACACTTATTTCAACTGTCCAAATCTAAAAATTCAATTTGATTTTCATTATGATAAATTACTCCAGCTTTCCTGGAGTTAAATTTTAACTTGTTTTTATTAATTATCATTTTAGGGGCTATAAACGTGAACTCTGATAAGATATTATACTGGGTTAGGCATGCCAAGAAACGTTTCAAAAACTATAAAATAAAAATATCGGAACAGATCAATTTCCTTCCACAGCAAGGGGCCCCACACGCACGCCAATATCACAGCCAACGAGAGACATTAATATTTAAGTTGACATAACCTGTTAGTCAATCGTTGTAAAATAGATAAAGTATAAACTAACTGTATCATATTGTCGTCCAAAGTTTCGTGACTACGGTAAATTAATAATTTTTGTATGATATTGTTCATGTTTTGATCACTGTGCTGATTCAGCAATATGACGGTTGTACACCTTATACACTGTACAAAAACATCAATTTCAGAAGTACATCTATCGTGGTGACAATTTACATACCTAGGTGTACAGGTATAATACGATATATGTAATCTTATAAAATCTAGTAGTGGTATGAAGTTCTAAAATATTTGTTGCGTTGAAATTCCTCAGTACATTACGATATGACAAGCCAAAATCACATTAATCAGTTAAATCTAGTTTTTCTCAGTTAAACCTATTATTTCTTTGCTTAGACCTAGTTTTTGTCAGTAATCTAGGATTAACTGAGAGAACTAGGTTTAACTGCGCCAAAATGACAACAATTAGTTAAAGCTAGTTTTTCTTGAGAAAAAAAGATTTAACTGCGCAACAATCACATTAATATGTATTGATATGATTTTGGTGCGGTAAATCCTATTTTGTTCAGTTAAACCTAGTTTTTCTCCAATTTATGTAAGTTACGCAAAAAACAGGATTACTGGAGAAAAACTAGGTTTAATTCGTAACTATGGTACGCCAAATTTACATTAATGAGTTCAACATAGTTTTTCTGATTTGAACCTAGTTTTCCTCAGTTAAACCTATTTTTTCTCCAGTTGAAGTGGGTGGGTTACGAGTTCAACCGTATTTTTCTCCAGTTAATCCTAATTTTTCTCTTAACCACCATTATCTGGAGAAAAACATTCTCGAGAAATCTAGGTTTAACTCATTTTTGTTATTTTGGCGCAGTTAACCTCAGTTTTTCTCCAGTTAATGTGGGTTACTGAGAAAAAATAGGTTTAATGGAGAAAAACTAAGTTTAATTGAGAAAAATAGGTTTAACTCATTAATGTGATTTTGGCGTGTCTTACGTAACCCAAATTAAATGGAGAAAAAAAAGGTTTAACTGAGGTTAATTGAGAAAAAAATAGGTTTTAATTTTGTCGATTAAAACTAGGTTAGAGCATCGCGGTTTGAACCACTTTGAACTTCTAGTCAGCGAGGGTCCTAGCCCAGCTGTAAATTAAGCTGATTTTTGCGGAAAAGTTTGCCAGAAAGGAAAGTTGTATGTTTTGATACTATGAATTTGAGAAAAATGATTTTTTTAAAAGCTATTTAGAATTTTTAAGTATCCACATCTGATTTACCGCGCTTCTGGAATAAGCAACTCTACGTTATTAATGTAATTTTGGTATTCTTTCTCAGACGATGGGCCAAACATGAAGACGTAGAACCAGACACTTTGTCTGAATGGCTAAAAGGCATACGATGGTTGATAAAATCTCGTATTCGAAAACTTAAATGGACTCTGAAAACACGTTATCCCTCTGTATTTAGTGATCAAGAAGTAGCAACTGAAATGGATAGATTACATGACCAATATGTACTGGTCCCAGCAGACAAAGCCTCAAATAATATAGTTTTCATTTGTAAGGCACGCTACTATAATTGTTTATTAGAAGAATTTGGGTTTAATACGAATTCTGGAAATCCTACATACACACGTAGCTCACTTTCAAAGGACGAGATCTTCAAAATCACGTGTCCGTATTACGCTCATTTGATATATCTACAACGGATACCCATTTTGAGCTACCATATTTATATTGGATACCTAAATTTCATAAAACCCCATATAAGCAAAGATATATAGCATTATCCAGCAAATGTTCTACCAAACCTTTATCTTTACTCCTTACCAAGCTATTGACAGCCGTTAAGGAGAAACTTCAACAATACTGTACAGTTGCTTATTCCAGAAGCGGTGTAAAAGAAGTGGATACTGAAAAATTCTAAACAGCTTTTAGAAAATTGTAAGGAACACAAATTTTTCTCGAATTCACAGTATCAAAACATATGACGTCTCTACTCTTTACACAACTATTCCACATAAGAAATTAAAAGAAAGACTTTTAGCTTCATAGACAACTGTTTTTTCACTAAAGGTGGTACCCGAATATTTAAATATCTAGTGATTGGCTATCAGGATACTTATTTTGTCCAACACCACTCTGATTCTACGCATAAATACACTGAAGTTGATATAAAAAAAAGACAATATATTTGTAATGTTCGGATACGTGGTCTTTCAACAAACTGTCGGCATTCCTATGGGAACCAATTGTGCCCCTTTATTGGCTGACCTGTCCCTTTATTCATACGAAGCAGATTTCATTCAGAAACTGCTGAATCAAAAGTAGAAAAAGTTAGCGGTGTCCTTTAATTTTACATTTAGATATATCGAGGACGTTTTGTCAATTAAAAATGACAATTTTCATACATATACCATTGCGATATATCCCAGCGAACTAGAAATTAAAGATACAACAGAATCAAGCACACACGCTTCATATTTAGACATTTTACTTAATATAGACACAGACGGGAAATTAGCAACTAAACTATACGACAAACGCGACGGGTTCGGCTTTCCCGTCGTAAATTTTCCACATTTAAGTAGTAATATCACTCAGTCACCCGCATATGGAGTTTATATTTCACAAATGATCCGTTATGCCAGGGCGTGTACAACATATGAAGAGTTCATATACAGAGGTAAACTACTCACTGACAAATTATTGACACAGGGATATCGAAAACCGCGTTCAATGTCAACGTTCCGCAAATTTTATGGTCGGTATAATAGTCTTATTTGCGATTACTCTGTTTCGCTGGGTGAAATGTTGAGTTGCCTTTTCGTTGGCGGTTGTTGAGACGTCTGTACCAATTGTGACGAGGATTCACTCCTCACGTGTTTCATTGGACTTGACTGTGGACTCACGGCGGGTATGACCGGTCGACAGGGGATGCTTACTCCTACATGGCACCTGATCCCACATCTTGGTTTCCAGAGGTCCGTGTTTGTCCATTTTTACCGGATTAGTATCTATGTACTGGACATTCTATTGATTTATACTTTGGTATCTGAGATTTTTGATATTCAACCTAGATTTTCTCCAGTAAAAATAGTTTTTGCGCAGCCATCCACATCAACTGGGGAAAAACTAGGTTTAACCGAGAAAAACTAAGCTTAAATGCACAAAATCACAAAAATGAATTTAACCTACTATTTCGCGAGAAGCACCTAGTTTAACTGTGAAGACCTAGGTTTAACTGCGCCACAATCACATTAAAAAGTATATTATGTGATTTAGCGCACAGTTCTATAGTATTTTTTTTTTCAGTTAATCCTTGTTTTTCTCAAGTTAATGTAGGTTACGACAAAACTATGTTTAAATGAGAAACACTAGATTTAACTGGAGGAAAACTAGCTTTAAATGAGAAAAATATGTTTAATTTATAAATTGTGATTATGGCATGCCATATTCGAAGTTAGTGGAACGTGAAGCTGACAAAATGGTTCACTTGGTGATACAAGCACCTTTGGATAGAAAGTTTATTTTGATGACCTTTTACAAATAGAATAATTGGTCATCTAATATTTTTAATTTTTCAAGATGGCTGCTAATCATAAATTATACAATATGATCCATCAAGGTTAAAATTACTTTAATTTTGTTTAAGCTCCACATTTCTACACTTCCGGTCTTAATGAAATGTAGAAATATTTTTTAAATAAATAATGACATTCAATTCAATTTCTTAGTTTCTGTAGAACAGAACGACACCTAGTCCCCACTCAATATATTTACATGGATGTTGCCCGACAACTTCTTTCTGATCTTGCCCATTGCTTTGTCAGTATGAAGGTCCATCATCAGTTATGTGATTTGAATATTAATTCCATAACGAAAATCATCAAATTTAATAGTCAAGTCACTAGATATATATTTGCAATTTCTGCTGCTGGTAAACCTTAAATAAAAGTTTTCATTTAAAAGAAAATTAATGTTAGTATATGTACAAAAGTTTCATCAAATGTGTAAAGTTTTACTTTTTTCAGTTTTCTTCATATGTATTAAACTTTTCAGCAATTATTTGTCAGCTGAGTAGAGAGCTGCTTTTCATAGAAAAGTATCAATTTAAATTCGGTTCGTGCACGTGACATTTTATGTAATTGTCATGTTTGCCTAACCTTTTCAGATTTTGGGGTAGTTTTCCAGCAAATAGTCGGCATTCCAATGGGTACCAATTCAGCCCCTCTCCGGGGTGACGTTTTCTGTATTCGTATGTCCATGGGACATTTGCGACGGGTCTGGCATATTGGCAGGGAACGCAAACTACTTCCGGACACCTGGTCTCATCCCCTTTGGGATTTGCATTTGTTCTTCATGTTGAAACCATTTGTATGTTTAATTTGTCGTATTCTAAAGGACTTGGAATTTCGATTATCCATTGATACTTCTTCATTTTTATATTTGTATGTTAGTTTGCACGTTTGTAAATCTATTAACATACGTAGAACTTATATATTGAGTATATCTACAAGGGCGGGTGTTGTCATTAATAATAGTATCAATTACATATCTGTGATTATTCATGATTTGTAATCTTACGAAATCCACAACACGACGTTTCTATCATGGTTTGAATCTTATATTTTGATATGTTTTAAATGTTGTATATGTTAACATCCAGTAAATTCAAAGCATCAATTATTTATCAAATAACCCCTATTTCGGAAAATAAATACCGCTTTAATTGTTAATGTGTAATTTTGAATTAAAGGTGAGAGTGTTTAAACAACCGCAACCAAACCTTTGCCTTTTTCTGTTAAGTGGACCACATGCTTGGTAGAGCGTTCTACGCACAAGAGGAAGGTCATGAGTTCAGTCGTCGGATCTGGGTCATTTCTAACACTTTTTATCCATAATAGTGGCCGATCCTTCACTAAGTTATCAACTCAAGATTTGATGTTTGTTTTAAGCCACACTCAAGCTTACTACTTGACGCAAAATTATATCTAATCTCTATCAAATTCGTATCTTATTCAGCTACGTGTATATAAATTAATTAACTAGAATAAGAAAACATATTATATCAAACGGTCACTCATTTCGGAAACTACTTATTCTCCAACAGGTGATGATTG
>BROG01001450.1:0-54409 GCA_030159075.1 Atrina japonica | reverse complement strand
CAGGGAGCTGCCTATAACTACTAAAATTTTCAAATTTATGGAATCAGGGACGAAAGTCTCTTGGCTGACATCTTTTTGTATTCATAGAAGCGAGATATATATAGTCTGCTCTTAACAGGAAAGAAACAGTTAGCATCTCGGTTTAATTATACTTACAAATTGATTCAGGATTTCAGAATTACCTCGGCCAGATGTACTCTGTTGAGCTTGAGATCAATGAGATGACAGACAGCAACATATCTGCATCTTACCTATATTTACTCATATCGATTGGGAAAGACGGTCAATTCACAACTCCCTTCATGACAAATATAACTATTTCAATTTCCATATCACGAACTTCCCTGTTATGCCAGGATATGCTCCTCTCATGAATGTTAATCTGAGAGCCAATCGACTCGCCAATAAATTACTGGAACATGGTTACGATATTGAACGTCTGAAATTGTCGCTAAGAAAGTTTCATGGTCGATACGCGGGTCTTGTTAAACAATATGAAGTCCCCCTCTTAGGAATGTAAGACAGAATTCTAGAGAACGACCAAATACACTGTCTCCCTTTCACCAATCAGATATAAAAGTAACTAATGACATTATCACCGAACTTTACCTTTTCACCGAACTCGAGAGGTTTCCTTGTAATGTTTGCGACGGATGTGGCATGCTAACAGGGGACGCTGACTCCGTCCGGACACCTGGTCCCATCGCGTTTGATATTCGCAAGTGTTATTCTTGTTGAAACCGTTGTTATATCTACTTTTTCACAAAGCTTGACATTTTCACCGAACCTCGAGAGGTTTCCATAGAACGTTTGCGACGGGTGTTGCATGCTAACATGGGACGCTGACTGCTCCCGGACTCTTGATCCCATCGCATTTGGGATTTGCAATTGTTCTGCGTGTTGAGACCATCTAATTTGTCGTATCCTATCGGACTTTAAGTTTCGATTATCCATTTTTCACTTCAGTTTTAAGTATATTTCATAATCAATATAATTCATATTGGATGTTCATGTAGTATATAGCATGCATACAATTTTATTACAATATTTCATATTATGTTAAGTTGTTATTCACGGAGTGTTACCTGTGTTTCGTTTCACTGATTTCGATAAAAGCAGTTGAAGTTTGATCTCGTTCTACTATGTACATCGGCATTGCATATCAACAGACGAAAAGACCTGAACTACACAATTCTGCACGACGTTTGCGTGTACTCGGTAAGTAGCTTTGAAATAATTATGAACATTACTCTAGAAATATAGGATTTTTGACAAATGTTTTTGAATAACATGTAAAGGGCTTAGGACAAGGAGGGTGGACTGGGGGGCACAAGAATGTTTGTGCCCCCCCCCCTTTTGACGAAATTACTTTTATTACAGCCACACTATTTTATATACTTGATTTTTTCAAAGCAGTAGTTATAATTCTTGAATAATTGATTTTCAAGAATCCGTACTTATCATTACCAAAATTTTCCCGCCTCGCTACGCTCGGTCAAACAATTACATTATATATACTATACTTTCCCTGTTACCCATTATTTCGGTAAAAACATTATCGGTTTCCTTTCCACAGCTTGTATGAATATGAAAATTTATTTGTATTAACTTGGCAAATTTTGCATTGTATCAAAATGTAAGTTATTTACTTAATGTAGGAGCGCGCTTTAAGTCGCACCTCGCTCCGCCCCCCATCAGAAAAAAGTTACGCCCCCTCTTTGGAAATTCCTGGATCTGCCCCTGTAATTCATTCTCAATATTTTTAACGGTTGTAACCCCCCCCACACACACTTTTCTTGATTCAGCTACGCCACTGATGTTTATTACATCGATTGGGTCAGGGGAACCATAGATATTTAACATGAGTGCCTCACGAGATGTACTAAAGCACTACATTCGGATTGTGAACTTTCCAAAGAAATGCTTGGGGATAATTTTGTGAATTTTGTATTCTAAGGATGAAGGAAGAAGAAGATAGAAATTTGATGTTTGACAATATTAATAGTTGGTCTCGAGGCTCTTTAGACCATTATTGTTCAATCTCGGTTGTGTTTTTGCTCTCTCAAAAGAAAGTGGAATACTGCAACTGTTATGTGATATTTCAGTGTGATTTTTTGTGAAATCATTTATAGCAAACTACTTTCAAGATTTATAGCTTCAAAGTAAATTTGGGAGAAATATTTTCATGTGTTTTCAAGGGATATTATTTGAATTATTGGTTTGAACACACCATGGTTCAGTGACCATTGTAGTGACCACTACTAACCAATTCAATAGCTTTGGAAAGGTGAAGTTACCCGTGTTTCAATATGCATAACTGTATGTTTTAAAACTGTTTTGGAATATATTTTGTGAATCTTTTTTGCCTAAATGGCTTCCAGTACCAGAAGTGCAAGCATCAGTGGAAAAGGGAAAAATACTTTTTCAGGCAGAATAAGTGACATCTCAAAAAGCAAAATGAGTACAGATGAAAAGTTAGATAATATTTTCATGATGCTTTCTTCTCTCAAAGAAGATATGAATTCCCAGATGACAAGACTAAGGGAAGAAATTAGAGAGGAAAATAAAGAACTAGTAGAAAGACTAGAGGGCAGAGTGTTTGAACTTGAGACAGAAAATGAGGACCTGAAACAGACAGTACAAACTCTAGAAAAACAGGTTATTGAAAGTGACAACAGATTATTTATCCTGGAAAACAAAATATAATGATTTAGAACAATATGGCAGAAAAAATTCTATCAGAATTGCTGGAATTGACGACAGAAATAAATTTGAAACTGTAGAAGAAACTGTACAGAAGGTGGTTGAATTTGTAAACACAGAACTTGGAGTGAATATCAGTCAAACAGACATTGACACAGCACATAGGTTGGGACCTTTCAAAAAGAACAATGCAAGAAGTATAATTTGCAAATTTACCCACAGGCGAAAGAAATTTGAAGTATTACAACAAAGGAAACTGCTGAAAAGGGAAAAAATATCTTGTGTTTGAAGATTTGACCAGGATTAATCAACAGAGACTGAAAGAGGCATTTAATTTGGACTGTGTGGAAAATTCCTGGAGTGTAGATGGAAAACTGTTTCTAAAACTTAAAAATGGGAAAGAAAAGGAGGATTTCCCACAATACTATTCTTGATAAGGATTTTCTGTTAAATGATGAGAACTTCTGACTAATTCAGTCTGGTTGTCTTTAACTCAGGATAACTTATAGCTGTTCGAATGTGCTTTGAGGCATGTTTTTCTGTTTGGTATTATTAAGATGGTCTTAGTGCTCTAATTTCCATGTGGAGTTTCAAATTGGATCCAAATACATGTATTCTACACAATGTTTTACATATGTATTCATAGATGTGAGATTTAAGGATATATTTCTTTGTATTATTCTGTAATATTCCTGTGGACAGTGACCTAGTGAAAAGACTTTGAACACACAGGATACTTAGTGGGTTCAAGTATTCTGGCCATTTTTGGAATCTATTATGACTGTGAGTATGAGTTTTGTTTGTTTGTTTTTTTTTTTTTTGTTTTTTTTTTTTCCTCAACTATAAACATTTAAAAACTAAAAAGAATAATTGAATCATTATATAATTACAGGTATATGAGTATATATGTATGTACATGGTATGTATATGTGTATGTACATTGTATATGTGTGTGTATGTACATTGTATGTATGTGTGTATGTGTATGCATGTATACATGTATATGTGTAGATGTACATTTATAATCACAGCATATATATGTGTGTGTGTGTGTGTGTGTGTGAGGGTGTATGTGTGTGTTTGTGTGCTATCACATTTTGAAATTTTACATGTGAATATGCATATATGAGTGAGCTGTGTGCAGACATGTATGTTATGTCTACAGTATTTAGTGTAATTTAGCTAATTTTGTACATTGTATATGTGAATAATTGAGTCATTAGGCTTAAGTGATTGTATATATGATCATAAAATGTATATATATGTGTGTATGTATATGTATATGTGTATGTATGTGTATATGTATGTGTATATATACATATATATGTATGTATGTATGTATGTATGTGTATGTGTATGTGTATGTGTATGTGTATATGTTTATTTGTGTTATGATATTGTAAAAAGTGAATTGTTATTATAATGATAATTCATTTCTTTTTCTAACTTATATGTGATTGTTACAACCTCTGTGTATATGTAAAAAATAATTTGTTATGGGTTGGTTAGTTAGTGGTCAGTATTAATGACCTTTTTCAGATTATGTTTTATGCTCTTCATAATTCCTTTTTTCTCTTTTTCTTTCTTTCTTCAGACATTTTATTTATGTTTATGTAAGCAGGGATTGGGTTAGACTAGAGATATTATATACTTTCAACAAAATAAATGGAAGAGATTAAGATACTTTCTGCAAACTGTCAAGGTCTGGGGGATAAAAATAAAAGAAAAGATGTTTTTTCCTATCTTAGAAGTAAAAAATACAATATATTTTGTTTACAAGATACCCATTTTACTCCAGAAAATGAAAATACTATACGAGCTGAATGGGGATTCGATTGTTATTTCAGTTCTTTGAATTCAAACTCTAGGGGGTTGCAATATTATTTAACAATAACTTTGAATACAAGGTAATTAGAGAAAAAAGGGATTTTGACGGAAATTTTCTTGCTTTAGACTTAGAAATTGAAAATAATAGAATTACCTTGATAACAGTTTATGGTCCCAATACAGATTCCCCTCTTTTCTATGATAAGATAATAGATGTATTAAGCTTACTTAATAATAAATCCTGTATTATTTGTGGAGATTTTAATTTAGTTTTAAATCCAGAAAAAGATTACAGCAACTATAAACATATCAACAATCCAAAAGCAAGAGAACGGGGTCATGGAGATGGGTAGAAAATTTTGATTTGGTTGATATTTTTAGAGAACAATACCCTGATAAAAAAAGATATACTTGGCGTAAAACAAATCCTTTTAAACAAGCCAGATTAGACTTTTTTCTTGTGTCTGACAAACTATTGTCAAGCATATGTACATCTGATATAGAATCTGGATACCGATCTGATCATTCAATGCCCTGTATTACTATAAGCTTTAATGACTTTAAAAAGGGGAGGGGACTCTGGAAATTTAACAATTCATTGTTACATGATTCTGATTATCTTGAAACTATAAACAAATTAATACTTGAAGTTAAATCACAATATGCTCTTCCAATTTATAGTTTAGATAATATTAAAGACATTTCAGATACAGAAATCCAGTTTCAAATAAATGACCAACTATTCTTAGAAATACTTTTACTCGAAATCAGGGGAAAAACAACTTCATATTCAGCCTTTAAAAAGAAGATGCAAAATATACAAGAAAATAATCTTATCAGTACTATACAAATTTTAGAATCAAGTGAAGATGTTAATATAGAAGACCTAAAAGAAAGAAAACAAGAATTAGAAAATTTGAGACTTAATAAACTTAGAGGCAGTATTATCAGATCTAGAGTTAAATGGATTGAGGAAGGGGAAAAACCTACATCATACTTTTTAAATTGGGAAAATAGAAATTTTACCTCAAAAATAATTCCTAAAGTAGTCAAAGATAATGGTGATGATGTAATTTCTAATCAAGAAAATATACTAGATGAAATTAAAAAGTTTTATGAAAATTTATATTCATGTCAGAATGGTGAAGATTTTGAACTAGAGGAATTTTTAAAAAATTCAAATGTTCCTAAATTAAACAAACATGAAGCTGATAGTCTAGAAGGTTTAATTACACTTAGTGAAGCATCCCAAACACTTTTGAATATGAAGAACAATAAAAGTCCTGGATCAGATGGATTCACTGTTGAATTCCTAAAAGTATTTTGGCGACAATTGTGTAACTTTATTGTAAGATCTTTTAATAATGGCTTTACAAAGGGACAATTATCAGTGACTCAAAAACAGGGAATAATTACTTGTATACCAAAAGGAGAAAAATCTAGACATTTCATAAAAAACTGGAGACCAATTACTCTTCTTAATAACATTTACAAAAATTGCATCTGGGTCTATAGCTAATAGGATAAAGAAAACATTAGATAAAGTTAATTGACAGTGATCAGACAGGTTTTATTCAGGGGCGATATATAGGTGAAAACACTAGATTAGTTTATGATATTATGCACTATGCTGATGAAAATGATATCACAGGTATGTTACTAATGATAGATTTTGAAAAAAGCTTTCGATTCTGTATCATGGACATTTATGAATAAAGTATTTGATTATTTTAAATTTGGCGCTGACATAAAAACCTGGATAAAAATTTTACATAAAAATTGTATTTCAGCAGTAAATCAGGGTGGTAATTTGTCTAAATTTTTTGATATTAAAAGAGGTTGCCGTCAAGGTGACCCTATTGCTCCCTATATTTTTCTCCTATGTGCTGAGGTTTTAGCAATTAGAATTAGAAATAATAAGAAAATTAAAGGTATAGAAATAAATCAAAATCCTATTCTTTTATCTCAATATGCTGATGATACAACTTTAATTTTGGATGGAACAAAAAATTCTTTACTGGAAGCAATTAATGAATTAAAGTGTTTTGCAAAAATTTCTGGCTTAAAAATGAATTTAAATAAAACGCAGGTTGTTTGGTTGGGAAATAAAAAGTATAGCAATGAAATTATATCCCCTGAACTGAATTTAAAGTGGGGAAATAGATCATTCACTTTATTAGGAATTGAGTTCCATGTGGACCTTGACAAAATTCCCAAAATGAATTATGACAAAAAATTAGTTAAAATAAAATCAGTTATTAAATCTTGGAATAGAAGAAGGTTAACACCAATAGGAAAAGTTCAGATAATAAAATCTCTCTTGATTTCTCAGTTTAATCATTTGTTTATATCAGTGCCTAATCCTGATGACTATTTCATCAAAAAACTTAACACTGAACTCTATAACTTTCTATGGAATAGCAAAATTGATAAACTTAAAAGAGAAATTGTTGTAAAAAAAATATATAGAGGGGGTCTCAATATGATACATTTAATGTCATCTATTGAATCACTTAAATTAACATGGATAAGGAGGCTATACCTTACCTCCAGTAAATGGCAAGAAATTTTAAAAAATGAAATTGATGAAAATATTTTAGCAAATTGTGGAGTTGAGTATATTATTAAATGTAAAGATAGATTTAAAAATATGTTTTGGAAAGATGTTTTTAAAGTCTGGGAAAAAATTGTTAAAAATATAGAGCAGAATGACAATTATATTAAGTCAATAACAGAAATACCTATTTGGTACAATAAAAGTATCTTTTATAAAGACTGGTTTAAAAAAGGAGTGGTAATTTTAAACGATTTTATCAAAGATGATGAAAACAGACTTTTATATAGTTTTGAAGAATTTAAAGAAAAATTTAACATTAAGACAAACTTTTTACATTATCACAGTATTATTTCTATTATCAATAAATATTTTTCACAGCATGATAAACCTTGTAAATACACTTTATACCCTATCATACCAGTAAATCTGAAGGCAATTTTGAAAAACAAGAAAGGTGCGAAATCTTTTTACAACATACTTCTTAATAATAGTGTCATTTCATCAGGCCAAAAAAAATGGGAAGAGATTTTTGAATTTAATGAATCTACATGGAAGAAAATATTTATAATTCCATTTAAAGTTACAAAGCAAGCCAGTTTACAATGGTTTCAATATAGAATTAATCAACACATTCTAACAACAAATTCGTACATGTATAGAGCAGGTATAGTAAATAGCCCCTATTGTAATAGGTGTAAAACAGAAATAGAAACAATTGAACATGCCCTGTGGGAATGTGACTTTGTACAAAATTTCCTAAATGATTTCTCTGAATTATTAGACCGTCTTCACATTCCTTTTCCATTAAATAAGGAAATTTTTATTTTTGGATTATTTAACTATCCAAAAGGAATCTACTTTTTAGTTGATAACTTAATAATATTATTAATTAAACACTATATATATAAAACAAGATGCTTACAGCAATCATTATCAATAAGATGTCTTAGAATTTTTAATTTATGATCATTACAATGTCTTAAAATATATTGCAAACAGCAAGAGTGATAAACATAAACAGAATTTCTATAGTAATTGGGATAAATGGAAAAAGCTACTTGATACAGGATGACCATGGGTACTCTTTACAGTTATCAAACTTGTACTAATATATTTTGTCATAATTCTGTCAGCACAATTTCCTCAGTTAACCCCAAAATAATAGATTTTATTAACTGGGTCCTGCATTCTACAATATTATCATTTCATAGAATAATGGGTATGTTTAACATACACTTATTTATATACATGTAAATGTATGTATACATGTGGATGTCACCTCGTGTATATGTTTTTATTATATACATGTACATATGTACATGACATGCATTATCTTTTGTGTTTTTATAAGTCTATAGTCTCCCCATCTGCTGCAAAAATGTAGTACATATATCTATATTCTCAAATAATTAATTTGTCAATTCTCTCTCTCTCCCTCTCTCTCTCTCTCTCTCTCTCTCTCTCTCTCTCTCTCTCTTTTAGATATACAATACAAATGTTAAAAAGAAATTATAATAACAATAATGATATAAAGATCATAATTAAATTAAAATGTATAAATACCTGTAGATTTACCACAAAGTAACATATTATATGAAAGAAAATATGTGCTCATGTGTACATGTATGTATGTATTTATGTATGTACGAATGATTAGAATTATGTGTACGAAAGGAATATATATCATTGATGTATGCAAACTTTGTATTGGAAAATATCTTCAAAAATAAAATAAATATAAAAAAAAAAAATAGTTGGTCTCGAAGACAGACCATATAGCTCGCCTTTATTGGCAAAATTAGGTCACAGCAACCAGCATCCCCCTGCAATGTAGATTTCCGACCATAGACGAATTATCATGACTGTAGATGCAATACTTTGACCACAATGGACTGAAGCAAAAAGCTTAATACAGTACTTTTCATATGGTAAAAGACACAGGAAGCTTGAAATTTTGATTAAAATTACACCACAGCAACCAGCATCCCCCAGCATTGTTGAGTAATGACCCTAGACAATGTGCATGCCACATTTCATGGCTGTAGCTGTAGTACTTTGCCCTCAATGGATTGAAACAAAAATCTTAACGCAGTACTATTCATATAGTAAATGACTAAGTCCAGGAACCTGAAAATATGGGTCAATATTAGAGCAAAGCAACCAGCACCCCTTCTTTGTTGTGTAATTTGAAGTTGGAGTACATCAATATTTCAAGTCACGAGTAAATTATTAGTGTATTAGTATTTCAGGACACTGTACGACCGTCTGTGTATGTATTAATCATGTCTCTATACACAACACGTAATTGAAAATTCTTCCAGCTAATTGCAAAGGTCATGGTGGTAAGAAGTTTTATTATATTTAAAAACTAAAACTTCCTATTTTTACTGTTTTCAAGATACTCATTTTACAAAAGACAAAGGAAATGATATATAGGAATACTGGTGTAATGAATTTTTATTTTCTTATAATAGTTCTAATAGCAGAGGAGTTGCAATATTATTTAATACACATTTGGAGTATAAGATCATCTGACAAAAACAAGACAACAATGGAAACTTTCTAGCTGTAGAGTTTAAAATCGATAAAAAAATTATAACAGTTATATGGACCAAATAATGACACACTTCATTTTTTTATTTATTTGATAAAACAATAGAATATTTTGATAACAACGAATTTATAACATTTGGCGATTTTAACTTATTAGTGAACCCCGATCTTGATAGTCAAAATTTTATTTTAAAATAAACAATCCAAAATCAAGAGAAAAATGTTTAAATATTATTGAAATATAAAAAAATTCAGATACCAAAGTATAAATCAATAGAAAGTCCAGGACATAGATACAAATCCGGTAAAAATGGACAAACACGGACCTCTGGAAACCAAGAGGTGGATTCCGGTGCCATGGAGGAGTAAGAATCCCCTGTCGACCGGTCACACCCGCCGTGAGTCCACAGTCAAGTCCAATGAAACACGTGAAGAGTGTATCCTCGTCACAATTGGTACAGACGTCTCAACAACCGCCAACGAAAAGGCAATTCAATATTTCACTTAGTGAAACAGAATAATCGCAAACAAGACTATTATACCGACCGTAAAATTTGCGGACCGTTGACATTGAACGCTGTTTTCGATATCCCTGTGTCAATAATTTGTCAGTGAGTAGTTTACCTCAGTATATGAAATCTTATATGTTGTACACGCCCTGGCATATCGGATCATTTGTGAAATATAAACTCCTTATGCGGGTGAGTGAGGGATATTACTACTTAAATGTGGAAAATTTAAATGGGAAAGCCGAAATCGTCGCGTTTGTCGAATAGCTTAGTTGCCAATTTCCCGTCTGTGTCTATATTAAATAATTCCTTATCCAATATATATATTTTTTACAAACTCTTAAAAAATAATGAAAAATACAGTAAGATATACAATCATACAATGTAATATTTTCAATACATTTAAATATGGTTCATTACAAGTTACAAGATGACTGTTATTTCAAGTTTAATCTTGCATTTATATAGCTCTATAATGTGTTTATTTACTGTTATTGGTTTTTTTCTTTGTCTTTCCATAGGTTTTTCTTTATGGTTGATCGAAAATATATGGTGTTGATATTTTAGAAACATTGAATTTCTTTGATCCGCATAAAAATCACATAAAAACCCAAATTGTATTTTTGTAAGTCTAAAAATTGTTGACTGAAAATTGTAGACCTACCTTTGATCTAGATTTTTTCCCCCCAAAGCAACATTGAAAACACTGCCCACTGATTCAAGGACTAAGTAAAGAGGATAAATAATGTTGAATAAATTTAAAGTCACTAGAAATGAGAGAGAGAACGAGAGAGAGAGAGAGAGAGAGAGAGTTATTTTGGGGGAGAATGTATGTAGGACTGTTTTGTAAAAAGCTGTTTCTGCATGTTTGTTCACTGATAGAGATTATTCAAGAATTTTGCTTTCTGAAGCCATCTCTAGTGTCTGATTGGTTGAATTTTGAGTTAAATTTCAACAATGGTTGTATAGATTTGAACACAGCTTATCTTTCATGAAATAGAGAGAAAGAGTGCGAAAACAAGAGACAGACAGAGAGAGAAACAAGAAAAACAGAAGAAAGAGAGATTAATAGAACTCTGTATCTTGTTACAGTTGTATGCTATATGTGACACCAAGGTAAGTGATATGTCATAAATTTTATTTACCTGTTTACTTCATACTTCTTACATTTAGTACTTTTTAGTAATCACTGTATCAGTTTCAAGTAATATTGACATTTTGTATTTTTTATTTTAAAAAGGTTTTGTAAGTTTTATCTGTTGAACAGTACATTGTCAAGTGTCATTTTCTGGCTTTCAGATAAGCTTACCAGTGTGGCCAATTATATATATATATATATATATATATATATATATATATATATATATATATATATATATATATATATATATATATATATATATATATATATATATATAGTGAAACCTGTAGTATATAGGGGCCACCCGAGGGACCAGAAAATATTGACCTTTATATGCAGATGACCCTAGACACAGTATGCAGTCAAGGGACTAGAAAAAACTGGCCTTTATAAACATGTAATCCTTATATAGAGGTGGCTGTTATAGCAGGTTTTTTCTATCTCTGTCTCTCTCTGTCTGTCTCTCTCTGTCAGTCTGTCTGTCTGTCTCTCTCTCTCTCTCTCTCTCTCTCTCTCTCTCTCTCTCTGTGACAAACACGGACCTCTGGAAATCAAGGGGTGTGATTAGGTGCCATGGAGGAGTAAGCATCCCCTGTTGACCGGTCAGACCCACGGTGAGTCCAGAGTCAAATATTTTCAATACAATCTTTATAGGGACATAGTTCTAATCTCCATCTTTAATACATACTCTCACCTGCTACATGTATGCTATCAGTGACATCTTAGTGCAGAGAATGCTTTTAATAATACACTAAAATCATACAATGACTTTACATATCATTTACTCTGTATTTGTTTTCAAAAAGGTTCTTACAAGCAAAATACATTATTATAGAATTTTATCAATGGAGCAAGAGACATGAATGCACATAACAGTTAATAATAGACCAGTTCCTTGATAATGTTATATTTCGGGAATATGCATCTACATTTATATTTCGTTTATCTAAATATGAGATCAGGAATTATCCAATAATCAACGAATCCAGCGAAGATATTCAAAATATTCCTTGGCCTAGGGACACACATAAAATACATATTCAAACACTGCGGTAGATATTCAAATTTACGCAACGTGAATCCAAACCGACAGCAAAAAATTGTACTACATACCAAAGCGAAAAAATGCTGAATCTTATTTTCTCATTATTTCAGATTTTATTATAAGCATACTCAAAAATGTGCTACCTACTTCACTAGCAGCAGGGCCTCTGACTTCCATTTGAGTGAAACGTGGGAAAACTGAAATGGCTGCTTCAAATAGCCGTAATATTACGGCGCGATAAAGGATTGTATATCAGATATTCAGAAAACCCGTTTTTGAAAAATACTATTTATTTCAAACAAAGTTTGTCAAATTGATAAACGAGATGGTGAACAATTCCTTTATAATTATCGATAATTCACATAATGTAATTGAATGAAAGTCGGTATTTGGATAAACCGTATTTTGAAATACATGTACGTCGAAACCAATTAGCCATACATTATTAACTTTTCAACAGAGAAATGATCATTTTTTTTTCAAAAAGACAAACATTGGCAATGTTCTAAATCACAAAAAAGTTCCGTCCTGTATTTCACCATATTTTAAACTGATTTCATATAGCTATACACCTAGCATCGCATCCAAGCTATTCGATCACAAACAGGTTTTGCAGTGCCTAGACATCAACCATCTTCTACACAACACTGTCACATTTTCACGTGCTTCATCTCCTTTCAAATACAATACTATCGGGCATGTCATTACCGGCGACGTTTCTATTGTTGAAAATGAAAGCCTCAAAAATCTTATTTTAAGGGGCCCTAAGTACCGGGAAGTCCGTTCCTTTAATTGGCGTCAGAATTTCAGTTTAGTTATGGATTCTGTCGAAGATTATGCCAGACGATGGGCCAAACATGAAGACGGAGAACCAGACACTTTGTCTGAATGACTGAAAGCCATACGATGGTTGATAAAATCTCGTATTCGAAAACTTAAAGGGACTATGAAAACACGTTATCCCTCTGTATGTAGTAACTGAACTGGATAGGTTACATGACCAATATGTACTGGTACCAGCAGACAAAGCCTCAAATAATATAGTTTTTATTTGTAAGGCACATTACTATAATTGTTTATTAGAAGAACTTGGGTTTAATACGAATTCTGGAAATCCTACATACACACGTAGCTCACTTTCAAAGGACGAGATCCTTCAAAATCACGTGTCCGTATTCCTGTATTAACGAAAATCCAACAAAAAGGGGGAAAATCGTTTGTAATATGATTTGCTAAACCAGTCTAGAGTGTATAATTTGGTTTTGGACAGTCACAATTTTAGATGTAAACAACGTGCAAAAGGTAAGGTAAGTGTCACATTTGAACTCTCTCTCTCTCTCTCTCTCTCTCTCTCTCTCTCTCTCTCTCTCTCTCTCTCTCTCTGTGTGTGTGGAAAGCCAACTGAGTCGGTCCGTAATATTTAAGCTATATTGCGACCACAGGGTAGTGTTTTTTTTTTGCTATACCTCGGCTCAGTCCGTCATAACAGAGCTATGAAGAGACCTACCCCAGGGTGGTGTCCCTTTTTCTATGAGTCGTCTCAGTCCGTAATAATTAAGCTATATAAACAGTGACCTACCCCAGGGCGATGTCCTTTTTTCTATAACTCGGTCTAGTCCGTAATAATCGATTTATAAGCTTTATACCTAAGGGTGGTGTCCTTTTTTAGTCTGCTCAGGACGTAATAATTGAGCTATAAAGTGACTTTTTCTACATCGGTGTTAGTCCACAGCATAGGTCAAAATATGTCACACTTCTGTTGACAAGTCCATATACATGTAAAATTAATTCATTTGAATATATATTCAATAAAAAGACAACATTTCTAGCAAGAATTAGTTATTCTTTAGTTTAGTTTAGTTTTAACATATTTTATTGCTTTTAATGCAATTGGATTGAGCACAAGTTATCTCAACTTATTGACGCTCTCGCCACAACAAATATATACAAATAATTTGATAGTGACAGCATAATCAAATACATGTATTAAATATTAAATAAAATAAAAGATAGATAGAAAGGCATAGAGAAGAGAAGTATAAGGTATTTAGCAGATTTATATAATATACATGTTTTTTGATATCACAATTAAGAAAAACCCAACAACCTCCTGGTACTTATTATAACAATACATTCAAATACCCTCGCTAGCAAAATGTCCATGAAAACACATTCCTTGTAGACTTTCACATCTCATTCCGGTCCTTCCAAGTAATCTAACTAAGTACCAGGTAGACATTCCTCCCAAGTATTTATTTTTCTTACAATATTTTAAGAATATTATACACATAATACCAAAGTTATAATGCTCAAGACGATATCGTTTCTGTCAATTAGACTTCATCAGTTGAGCTCCAATTTGAAAAGTATGTGTATTTTCTAAAGATAAAGTGGTATCATACAAGGCCAAATAATATCTCTAAAAGTATAGCCGAAATCCGTCTAAGAGTGACCAATCTAAAATTGACCATCATAGCTTTAGACACTTTTCGAATTTAAATAGTGTTAACAGTGCCAAATATTACTTTAGTATAAGATGAACAACTGGTACCGAAATACCAGGTACTAGGTTTATGTATACCCTCGGGGACTCAAACGGTCCACCAGCAGTGGCAACGACCTAGTGGTTATAAATATTATAAACATAATACCAAAGTTATAATGCTCAAGACGATATCGTTTCTGTCAATTGACTGACACATCATATTTCATCAATCAACGGTTTGAACGGAAACGGAAACGGGAAGGATAGTAGAGAGATGGAAAAGGATGCACCTGTTATAGAGGCTGACGTTTAAAATCGATTGCTAGCACGTATGAAGGTTTGTACAATTTTAAAGATTTCTTCATTTTCAGTATTTGGGAGCTCTGGGTTACCAGACAACAAAATATCTAAACTTATTGGGTAATATGGCTGGAGTTTAGTGAACATTATATTTCTCAATATATAGTATATTGGACATTCCAGCAGGTAGTGGAAAGCATTTTCACAACTATGGCCACATTGGCATGCAGGAGAATCTGTTAAATTTACACGGTAGAGATCATTATTTAGAGAGCTACAGTTATATCTAAGTTTTGTGTGAATTATATTGATGCGACGCAGTCCGTAACTGAAGATTTTGATGATGTGATATAGCACTTCGAAATCTAGATACAGAAGTTTGGTTTCGGGTCATTTCAGGAAGATTGTTCCAAAGTCTAGTAGTATAAGGTATAAAAGATAGTCTAGTACTGGTGAGTCTATAGTTAGGTATTACATAATCATTATTATTCCTTAATGGATATCTATTTATATCTCTAGTTTGTGGAGGTAATAGTTCATGTAGGTAAGATGGAGTAAGATTATTATGAATTTTATAAAATAAAGTTATTCTTCTCCTATCTCTTCTACTCTCTAAAGTTTCCCAACCAGTTTCGAAATATAGGGCTTGTCTATTAACATAACTGGGTAAACCTGTCACAATTCTAGCGGCTTCAAGCTGCAATTTTTCGAGTAATTGGATATGGAAATTTGAACAACCACTCCAAACCTCGCATGCATATTCAAGGACAGGGATAACGAATGATATATATATTTTTGAGAGAATATTTCTATTAACTAAAACTTTTAGCTGCCTTAAAGCATTAATCTTTTGCAATACAGACTGATAGATAGAATCAATATGGTTCCCCCATTTGGTATTAGCACCTAAAATAACTCCTAGATGTCTGTGACTCTCCGACATATCCAAATTAGTTTCATCGAAAATTAAATTAACATTATTATCACGTTCAGTATTAGAAATAAAAATAACATTCGTTTTATTGGGATTGAACGTAATCAACCATTTTTGGACCAGTCACTTATAATTTGTAAGTCGGAATTCAAAACATGTTCTATTTCTAATTTAGAGGATGAACTATAAATCAATGATGTGTCGTCTGCAAAAAGGCGAGATGTACTTGTTAAATCATCAGTAATATCATTAATAATATAAATAAAAAACAAAAGAGGTCCTAATATAGAACCTTGAGGAACTCCAGATTTTATGTTTTGAAAATGAGAATAAGAATCACCTACAAACACTTTTTGTTTTTCTGAATTTCAAGTAATGAATTAACCAGTTTAAAAGATTTCCTGTTATACCATAAGCTTTGAGCTTCTCTATAATCCCTTTGTGCCAAACCCTGTCAAATGCTTTAGAAATATCACAAAAAACAATACTAGTGTGTTTCTTTTCTTCTAAATTTAGACAAATATTATGATAGATGAACTGTAGAGTGAGTTGGCATGAAACCAGATTGCCTTGAATAAAATAAAGAATTTGCCAAGAAATAGTTGTGCATATGCTTAAAAATTACCCGTTCAAGAACTTTCCCTACTGCAGATAGTAATGCTATAGGTCTATAATTTGATGGTAAGTATTTATTATCTTTTTTAAACAATGGCATAATAATGGCTTGTTTCCACAAATCTGGAAAAACACAATTAGTTAATGACATGTTGAATAAAGTTTTTAAAGGTTTGCAAACGGTATTTGCTGTGTTGCGTAACATATGGTGACTTATACCATCTATACCAGAAGCTTTTCCTAGTTTTAGTATTTTAAGAATGTCAATTATTTCATCATAGTTTATGTCTATATGACTAAAAGTTGAATTTGTTTTTAGATCTAGAGACGGAACACGAACATTTGTATCTTCTAATTCAGTAATAGAGATAAAATAATTATTTAATAGTTCGGCCTTTTCTATGTCGTGGTATTTAATATTGCCACTCAGTGGATCAATGAAAGGTGGTATTTCATTTGACTTATTTTTGGATTTAGTTAAACTCCTAAGTAATTTCCAGTATGCTTTAGGATCTGATGAACTATAGTTGTCAATGACCTCATCCAGATTTTGATAAAAATATTCGCGTGCGTGTTTTTTCATATTATTTACTCGATTTCTAGCTGACTTAAAATTTGATATATCAACATCATTTTTACTTAGTCTAGATTTTTTGTGCAATCTATATCTAATTCTAATATTTTTACGCAGTTCTGATGTCATCCACGGTTTATCGTTAGGTCTTATAGTGACTTGTTTAAATGGGATACTCTGCTTTGCAAATGACAAAAATTTATTTGTAAAATTTAAACAGGCTTCATCAATATTTTCAGATTCTAAGAACATATTTTCCCAAGAAAAATTTTCAATTAGAGTATTAAACTTTATAAAAATTTAGCATGTTTATAACACCAAACCTCCCGCTTATAGGACTTAATTATTTTACTATCTACTTCAATATATGCTAAACATGCTTCGTGATCACTAATATCCCTACTAATAGGTAATACTGATTGTTCTATACATTTAATAGATTGTGAAATTAAAACGGGATCTAGAAGACTGACACGTGTCGGTCCTATTCTTGTAGGTTCTGTAATTACATTCCTCAAACTAAAGTTACTAAGAATATCTGAAAATCTATGATATTGTGATACTGTAATTAAATCAACGTTGATATCACCGACAATTATAATATTTGATGAAATATCAAATGCTCGTTCTACAGAATTATGGAATTGATCCCAGAAAGAGTTAGGTGAGTTGGGTGGTCTATAAATTGTACCTAGTAAAACACAACGGGAGGGAAAATCAAGTTGAAGCCATATTAGTTCACTGTTTACAAATTCTAAGTCGGCTCTTCTAGTGGCTTTTATTTGGTCTGATACAAAAACTAGAACTCCACCCCCTGCAAAATTTCTATCTACTCTGAAGGGCTCATTAAAACCTTGTAATACTAAATCATTGGAAGATACAGTTTCGTCAAGGTGAGTTTCAGTTAGAGATATTATGTTGTAGTCACTTGCAATATCCTCAATAAAGTCTAATTTATTCCTAATACTACGAATATTAAGATGAAAAATAGATAGCTCGTGTACATTTGGTCCAGGATTTGATTCAACATCCATGCTAATTAACAACAAATATAATAATATAATACTGTATATATTATGAATAATCAATAGTAGAACAAAATTGCAAATATTCACGACAAAAAAATTAGAAACAATCTTTAGTAGTGAAGATAATGAAAAATTTAGCCGAATGGTTAACTTATTCATGTTTGTACAAACACTATATGCTTTCAAATAGAAAATCGCGATCGCGATTCTGTGACACAGGTAACTATTATCCATTGTCGAAAATATCTCTATTCAGATGAACACGATGATAACCAGTCATGCCCGCATTAGCAACACAAATGTCACGTGCACACATTGAACAGGTGAGGATAGGAGCTGAAGGACATAGGTAGTGAAGGAAAAAACATATATACAAAAATATAAACAATAGAATGAAATGTAATGACATAACACATAAATCACCGTGAAGATGTGAATAGTGGTTTCAGATTATATCAGTTTGTAATTCTACGATAGTACTCGTAAGTTATTCTTTAATTGACAGTGGTGAATTCAAGGAGGGCGTAAGGAGCGTACCTCCCTCCCTCTTGGATGCCGATGCAGTAAAAATCAACACAAAAGTCCAGAATTATTAAGAATAAATTTTCATACCTCGATACGCAGAGCAAAACATATACATATGTATCATAAGTAGTTGTAGGCAGCTAGATAGCTAGGGGCGCCACCAGTTGGTCTGTTTGATGACGTCATCAGAGTCCTGGTTTCTGATTGGTGAATTTTTTTTAAAAGGCGCTATGGAGCCGGCTGTGACGTCATATCGAAAGTGGGTCATGCCGGAAGTGAGGTCATACCGGAAGTGCGTCATACCGTAGGTTAGGTCATGTTGTCATGGCAATAAGGAGAAGAGCCAAATGTTGAGCATGGAGGCGTGTCAATGACCGGAATTTTATCGGAAGTGGAAAGTTGTGGGGGCAACCATCTTGGATAACAAGCCAATGAGAGCCATCGTTACAAGAGGTCACGAGAGCACAACGGCTAAACTTTGGGTTTTTTCTAGGTTTGTGAAATCAGCAGTAGGTATTGCTACAGTCGGTGAGAGTCCTGTATCAAGTACACAAGCGCGAGAAGCGGTTGGCCGAGCTTGAGTCAAACTTGAATATGTTACCTTGTACTAAGACTGATAGTATGTACAAAGGGAGATCACTCTGTATAGACTGTATAGATGGGACAAAGGGGAGATCACTCTGGATATACTGTATAGGTGGGACAAATGAGAGTTTACCTGAAATTTTGTTAATTGCTTTCGAGTTTAAAGAAGACTACACCAAGTTTTATGGTCTGTGCAGAGTTAGCTGCCTTATCTTTGAATATAAGTATTCAGATGAGAATTGTGAATTATTGGTTAAGAAACTTCCTTTCTAAAGATAATAAGAATTCCAATATCTCATATAGAATTATTTATTGCAAATATATAAATAAAAATGATTTTTTTCATTGCCCCTGGTTAAATCATATTAAAGGAACATTAGATAGCTGTGGTTTATGTAATGTGTGGGAGATTATTTGATAAAAATTAGCAATGTTAAAATTATATTACATGATCAGTTTTTACAGAAAAGGAAATCAGAAGCTGAAAAGTTGTCTAAAAGTATTTTGTTACAAAGTGTTTAAAGAAAATTTTGAATTTGAGGAATATATATATATATTGGATAATAATCAAAGAATTGATATTTGTAGATTTCGAACATGTAACCATAAACTCCCAATTGAAATAGGACGTTGGTCAAAAATCACTATAAATGAAAGATTTTGAAAGCTTTGCAATGAAAACAAACTAGGGCATTTTTAAATAATATAAATTCACATGGAAACTTCATTAATATCATGAATTGTGAAAACCATCAAAGTAATCTACAAATGTGTACACCTTAGAAAACGTTTTACTGTCTAATGACAGAACATAATATACAATTATATGTACACCTCTGTTGGTTACAATTAGTCCTGAACGTAAATGCATTGTGCATATTTTAATTCAAATTTAAGTAATTTTTATTATAAAGAAGATAAAAACATTCTCAATAATTTCAGTGACGTATAGATGACAATATTTGTACTTCTTTTAATGATATATAACTAAAGATGATACAACTTTTACTACTTTTAGTGAACATATGCTTCATACTTACACATTTTACTTAATATAAACACAGACTGGAAATCAGCAACTAAGCTATACGACAAATGCGACGATTTCGGCTTTCCCGTCGTAAATTTTCCACAAATCTACCATAAAAAAACACTTAATGTTGTTTAAATATTTAGTATGTCTTGACATGACAATTTGCTACATTATATATATATATATATATATATATATATATATATATATATATATATATATGTATGTATGTGTGTGTGTATGTATGTATGTGTGTATGTATGTGTGTGTATGTGTGTATGTATGTGTGTGTATGCGTGTGTGTGTGTGTGTGTGTGTGTCGATGTAGTGAAGATTTGTTATTGTATCACACTTTCCAGGTTGTAGTATTCCAAATTGATACTAACTTTAAAACAAACTTTCTGCTGAGCTTTATATACCAATGATTCATTAGTGTATAACAATTTGGTGGTTCTAGTATTCCCAATTGATACTTTAGATAATTAGAAAATATTTTTAGAAAAAAAACTTTCTGTTTAACTTTATATACGAAAGGTTCATTATTGTATCACGTTTCCAGGTTCTAGTTTACCCAGTTGAAAGAATATTTTACAAAAAAACCTTTCTGCTGGCTAGGTGAGCTTTATTTACCCGTGATATCGACACGTCGTGAGGTAATGGTAGACTGAATACTGTTTATTCTAATTGATCATGGACTTTTAATAATTGTTCATGATACATTTATTTTATATCTACAGAGAACATATGAGATCGTTGTCTGAGGAAAATCTTGATTTTATATCTGAAATACCGATGGTTTTTTTTTCTTTCTTTCTTGTTTTACGCCACACTCAACAAATTTATTTTGGCAGCCAGGTTCTAAAGATGGGAGAGAGAACCAGAATATATTGTACCGGGGAATGCGAACTTTCTCACAAAATCAGACGGTTAAAAGAGCGATGTAGACATTTAAATAGATCGTTATCAGTTTTTATTGACGTGTGACAATTCATATTTACCGAGTAGTCAATAAAGGAAGCTTACATGTTTTTTGGAATAAGTTGCAAATGTTTTATATATATATATATTTCAGATTTGAAAAGAAGTAGATGTATTGTCGATTTGGCGAAGCAATATAAAAATGAATGTAAGTATAATTGTAAATAATGATAAATGTAATATTTGATCGCCAGCTTTCTTTTCGAGTGTTGAATATATTTTACGTCACACTCGACAATTTTGTCTATGATGACAGCCAATTTAAAATGGTGGCGGAGAAAACATGTTTACAGTGTACAAGGGAAGAAACCACCACCCCCAGGTAATATTTTCCTAACTTTGGCACTAAATCAGCGCAGGTTCCAGTGAGGCTAGAACCTGTGCTGACCGGAATTGAGATATTTCATGGTTCAAAGCGCGATGCTTTATACACTCGGCTACGATCCATAATAATCTCGCAAGTAGATATATACATATGTTGAAATAAGATCAGTTTTCCGATCATAGATGACAATAACAAAAATTTCCTCCTGACAAGCCTGCAGTCAAACGACAGGGGTACATGTCTTTCCTTTCGTGAGATCAAGTGTCCAAATAGAATAGACATAACTATACACGCTGATGTGCAGTTGAAAACAGGCAACAATTTTAAACATAACCGTTGTTTTATGTCACTCGGAATTGTATTGCTATCAGATATATAGTTTTATAGTTTTATATCTATGTTAGCGATACTCTTATTAGGTTACATCACATCTTCTGAGGCCTTGTTCATAACAGGCAAGCAGACCTTCAATAATGTACGTTAGTTGCAAGTATATAAAACATTTAGAGACATATGTTTTTCGTCTTTGACCACATGTCACGTTTTAGAACACATAATATTGATAATAATAACCATAGACAAATTAATAATTGATTCTTTCCTATTTCCTAATATCATGTTTCTATTTCTATACAGAATAAAACACATAATTGATACTGTTACCATGGCTTTTATTGTCTCAAGTTCCATCTTATACTAGTAATTTACATTGACTGCTTATAAATGCCTTCTTAAAGATGACGTTTTTATTTTTCCATATATTGAAACATTCAAACAAACGAGACTAAATTACACCTTATGGCAAATGTCTATATGCCCTATTGGTCCCTGTAGTTTGGAATATGTTCAAATGACATTTACACACAGACATGCAATAAATACAGCTCTGTTAAACGTGTTTTACAACAAACGAAACTCAAATGACATTGCTGTGTTAAAGGCTAGTTTTGACACTAATGTACGTATGTACGTACGTACATATTTTCACTAGGAAATTTTAGTATGAATAAAAAATGGTATGAAACCAATATAGATATGAATAAAAAATGGTAAAAAACCAATATAGATTTGAAAAGAAAATGGTCTAAAGTATAATGATGAAGTACCAATTCCAACTCCCGAGTCTATTAAAATATAACTAGCTATATATAAAAACGGTCTCAACACGAAGAACGATTGCGAATTCCAAACGGGATGAGACCAGATGTCCACTGTAAGCAAGCCACACCCGTCGCAAATGTTCGTGGAAATTTCTTGAGTTGAGTCTTGTGCTTCAAAATACTATCTAATATTCGTGAGAGGGGAACTTTAAATTGTTCAACAAGATACTCATATCGATCATTAAACTTCCTTCGTGACGATTTCAAGCATTCAACAACGTATCCCTGAAGTAAAAGTGAATCAAGATGCTAACTGTTTCTTTCTTATGTCTGTATAAAGCAATATAGATATGAATGTTAAATGTTTAAAGTCAATATAGATATGAATATTAAATGATTTAAAGTCAATATATATATGAATGTTAAATGGTTTAAAGTCAATATAGATATGAATGTTAAATGGTTTAAAGTCAATATAGATATGAATGTTAAATGGTTTAAAGTCAATATAGATATGAATGTTAAATGGTTTAAAGTCAATATAGATATGAAAAATGAAACCAGTTTAAATATTAATAATAAATGGTTTGAAACACACACACACACACACACATATATATATATTGAAATCTCGTTATGTCGAAATGGGAAGAGTCGAAATTCCTAGAGTGTCAAAATGGAAAGACTGGTCCCTATTTTTATAGGTAGAATTATATATCAATTAAAATTTTTCGTTATCTCGAATTCCGGATATCTTGAAGTAATAGGGGCCGCCCCATGAGTTTCGAAATAACAATATTCCACATTATATATATGTATATATATTGCCCAAACCCAAATATAAATATGAATGATAAATGGTCTAACGCTAATGTAAATATGATATAAAAATTACAGAAATCAAAACATTAATATTCAGGATGTCCAAGATACATATACAAATCTAGTAAATATTGGACAAACACGAAACTCTGGAAATCTAGACGTGTCATCGGGTGCCATGGAGGAGTAAGAAACACCCGCCGTGGGTTCAGTCAAATTCAAATGAAATATGTTAGGAATAAACAGCTTAAATCCAACGGAACAAACTATAATTGTCTAAAACGAGTTATCTAAGCATGCCTTTTTTCGATATGTAGGCCTATATTCTAGGTATTTCTTTTTTCTTTTTTTCTCTTTTACCTTACGTTAACAAAAAATTGGGTCTTCATCACATCCGCAGCCAACTTTATTCTGTTCCTTTTACAAATCCCAATAAACTTTTTCAAGAAGCAAGAATGAACCCCTACACGGATTCTTCAACCCCAGAATACATACTGAACTCCATTATAATGGACATCGCTTATCACAGGCTGTTTAAGCCTGCACGCGTTACAAACGATGACTGTTCTAAACAGAAACGTCTTTTCCTTAAACTTAAATTTACAAATAAAGGCATAGACGCTTTAAACATTGGCAATGTTCTAAATCACAAAAAAGTTCATTCCGGTATTCCACTATATTTTAAACTAAAGACCACGCCTTGCATTTCATATGGCTATACACCTAGCATCGCATCCAAGCTATTCAATTACAAACAGGTTTTGCAGTGCCTAGACACCAACCATCTTCTACACAACACTGTCACATTTTCACGTGCTTCATCTCCTTTCAAATACAATACTATCGGGCATGTCATTACCGGCGACGTTTCTATTGTTGAAAATGAAAGCCTCAAAAATCTTATTTTAAGGGGCCCTAAATACCGGGAAGCCCGTTCCTTTAATTGGCGTCAGAATTTCAGTTTAGTTATGGATTCTGTCGAAGATTATGCCAGACGATGGGCCAAACATGAAGACGGAGAACCAGACACTTTGTCTGAATGGCTGAAAGCCATACGATGGTTGATCAAATCTCGTATTCGAAAACTTAAAGGGACTATGAAAACACGTTATCCCTCTGTATTTAATGATCCAGAAGTAGTAACTGAACTGGATAGGTTACATGACCAATATGTACTGGTACCAGCAGACAAAGCCTCAAATAATATAGTTTTTATTTGTAAGGCACATTACTATAATTGTTTATTAGAAGAACTTGGGTTTAATACGAATTCTGGAAATCCTACATACACACGTAGCTCACTTTCAAAGGACGAGATCCTTCAAAATCACGTGTCCGTATTACACTCATTTGATATACCCACAACGGAGACCGATTTCGAGCTACCACATTTATACTGGATACCTAAACTTCATAAAAAACCCATATAAGCAAAGATACATAGCAGGATCCAGCAAATGTTCTACAAACCTTTATCTTTACTCCTTACCAAGATATTGACAGCTGTTAAGGAGAAACTTCAAAAATACTGTACAGTTGCTTATTCCATAAGCGGTGTAAATCAGATGTGGATACATAAAAATTCTAAACAGCTTTTAGAAAATTTGAAGGCACACAATTTTTCTCGAATTCACAGTATCAAAACTTATGACTTCTCAACTCTTTACACTACTATTCCACATAAAAAATTGAAAGAAAGACTTTTTAGCATCATAGACAACTGCTTTTTCACTAAAGGTGGTACCCGAAAATTTAAATATCTAGTGATTGGCTATCAGGATACTTATTTCGTCAAACACCACTCTGATTCTACACATAAGTATACTGAAGTTGATATAAAAAACATGCTGGAATTTCTAATAGACAATATATTTGTAATGTTCGGAGACGTGGTCTTTCAACAAACTGTCGGCATTCCTATGGGAACCAATTGTGCTCCTTTATTGGCCGACCTGTTCCTTTATTCATACGAAGCAGACTTCATTCAGAAACTGCTGAATCAAAAGAAGAAAAAGTTAGCGGTGTCCTTTAATTTGACATTTAGATATATCGACGACGTTTTGTCAATTAATAATGACAATTTTCATACATATGTCAATGCGATATATCCCAGCGAACTAGAAATTAAAGATACAACAGAATCAAGTACAAACGCTTCATACTTAGACATTTTACTTAATATAAACACAGACGGGAAATTAGCAACTAAGCTATACGATAAACGCGACTATTTCGACTTTCCCATCGTAAATTTTCCACATTTAAGTAGTAATATCCCTCAGTCACCTGCATATGGAGTTTATATTTCACAAATGATCCGATATGCCAGGGCGTGTACAACATATGAAGATTTCATATACAGAGGTAAACTACTCACTGACAAATTATTGACACAGGGATATCGAAAACCGCGTTTAATGTCAACGTTCCGCAAATTTTATGGTCGGTATAATTGTCTTTGTTTGCGACTACTCTGTTTCTATAAGTGAAATGTTGAGTTGCCTTTTCGTTGGCGGCTGTTGAGACGTCTGTACCAATTGTGACGAGGATACACTCCTCACGTGTTTCATTGGACTTGACTGTGGACTCACGGCGGGTGTGACCGGTCGACAGGGGATGCTTACTCCTCCATGGCACCTGATCCCACGTCTTGGTTTCCAGAGGTCCGTGTTTGTCCATTTTTACCGGATTTGTATCTATGTCCAGGACATCCCATTGATTTATACTTTGGTATCTGAAATTTTTATATTTTCTTGAATTTCAGAATAACAGCAAGAAATGGATTGTTTTGCCAGCAGCATTTCTTTGCAATTTTCTGGGTGGCAGTCTTGGCTATTCAGCAGGGATCATACACATTGCCCTACTTGATAAATATCATCAGTCAGAACTTGTGACGTCATTGGCAAGTGCCCTATTCACCAGCGTTTTTTGCTTGGCAGGTACCAAATAGTTAAATAAAATTAATAAAAAAACTAACGTTCCAAGGGAGGCAATCTCTGGTGAATTTGTCATTAATGTTAGAAAAAAGCGTTACAATTCTACTGAGGTTATACAGGGGATTGGGAAATAAGATAAAACTATTGTAACGATAAGTATATAAACAAAATTATTTTCTTATTAACTTTCATTGAGAAAATGACCAAAAATATTTTTGAAAATTTAAGACGTTGTGGTCTACATTTTGGCTGATTAATTGTACTTTGATGCGTTTGTTAGGAAAAACGTTGGGGAAAGATGATATGTTTGAATAACTTTTTGTCCAATACCTTTTCATGATTTGTTGATTCATGGCATATTTATTTATATGTTTAAACTATAAGAGATAGGATTCTTATTTGCTATATTTTACTCCTTTTGTTGTCCATTTATTTCGATTGTAATTGGTGTGTATTTTTTTTATTGGTCCGGTAACTAAAGCCTTCAGCTTCTGTGAAATTCTTTTGTCTCAATTATATTTACGTTCTAACGGTATTTGATAAACTGGGATTTCTATTGGGGTCCCAAACAGAACATTTTAGTTTCGTGCACCTGTGGCAAATTAAATGGAATAAACCTTGTCAGCGCCAGGGACTATTATGTGACATAAACATAGGTTGTTTTATCTTATGTTTATTAATATTTATCATTTTAATATATTTTCTAGGTCCATTATCCAGCATCATTATCAATTCCACTAGCTGTCGAATTGCAATCATTATAGGCGGATCACTTAATTTAGTAGCATTTATTGTTTCAAGTATAGCACCAAATTTGGAGCTCATATGTGTGTTTTATGGCATCGTTGCAAGTAAGTACAGTACATATATTTGGTATTGCTAGATATAGATACCGAAATAAAGGTAAACATTGAAACCCAGTTAATTTAAAGAAATATTGTGGGCCCCAGGAATTTCATTGAAAGCAAGTTCGATTGTAGTTGTTATGTAGAAGCTAACATAATGCTTTCTTCCCTGTTTTATTAGCATTCAGAGCATTGCCCGTCGTCCATCCGTTCGTTAACTATTCCATTTAAACTACTTTTTCTCAAGAATCACTGTGTAGATTTTAACCACCCGGTATATTTGGCGGGAAGCTTTCTCTAAGGATGAGACTTGAAGTTTGCAAACAAAAAGGTTCTTCGGAAGGGGGTCAAAATAGTTAAACTTTGGTACATCTTTAAAATATTCTTCTCATGAACCAATGATAATATTTCCTTTAATTTTTGTATGCAAGATTTAAGTCTATATCTACAAAGTCTTTGAAAGAAAAAATTTGAAATCGGTTCATAAACAAACCTTCAATGAAAGTGGGCATTTCAAATAACATAGCCTATGGTTGAATACAACTGATTGATTTTTTTGTAAACAATATATATAATAAAGTTGTACGGAATTACCTAAGGATCATTGTGTAAAAGTTCAGTCATGAGATCAAAGTCATAGATACCAAACTAAACTGACAATCATTCTACTTCTTACCACTTACAAAATGGCAAATTTCAACCAAACTGTAGGAAAGATCCCTATATAAAGCTGATTTAAATTGTGAATTAGGGGTTTCAATCAATGATCAGATTTCTTTCAAATTTAGTAAACACAATTCTAAACTAAAACTGGTTTCCTATGGCAAAACAGATAAATGGTTTAAACTACCAAACCGGGGTACAGAAAGAAGAAAACAGTCGCTCTTTTATACGAGATGTAAAAATACAGGGAAAAATAATACCAATTATAAAAATGAATATTAATCTTATTGCGATATTCATTAACCCTGATTATCATGTTTCCGCTTCTTGAATTGCTGGAGTTTAATGTGCCAAATAGCAAAAATCACTCTATGGTAATGTCCATGTTGAATAAAAACGTGAAAACATGATAAACAAAATGACAATCGATCAATTCACCGATTTTATATTGTAAAACGTCTCTGTGTCATTATGAGTACGGTCTTACTGCCCAAATACATAAAATGCCAAGAAGACACATAGAAGGTATCCGATATTACTACTGGTCCATGTTGTCGCCGCCATATTGTTGTAGCAACCTACTAAACCACCCAGGAGGCAGTTTGAATGGTTTGATAAACTAGTTTGGGTTTAGGATAAAACAAATGAAAAACCAGTCTTAGTTTAGAACCAGTTTAAAACCGGTTTATGTAACAAATGGAAATTTTCCTAAATTGGTTCAAAACTAAACCCAATTTCTGTAGAACAAATTCGCCCTAAGATTATTACACCGGTTGTTCTTACGCGGATTTGCATTTGGCAAAACATTTAGGTTTTTTTGCCCTTGTACGATACCACTTTCTTTTGGGAAATTTACATTTATTCTAAATTCGAGCTGCTGAAGTCTAATTGACAGAAACGATTGTCCTGAACATTTGTTTTGCTCCATGATTTGGTGCTCAGTTTATAATATATGTTGTTCCAATTTCAGGCACTGGACAATCCCTGGTGTATTCCGGAAGTGTTGTAGCAGCTGGCTACTATTTCGAGGAAAAACGTGCACTGGCTACTGGTTTTGTTGTATGCGGTACCGGCATTGGTATACTGGTTTTTCCGCCACTTGCTCAGGGTCTAATCAATAAATACTCACTAGATGGAGCTTTTCTATTACTCGGCGCAATTTGTTTTCAGTCATGTGTGTTTGCTGCGCTCATCAGACCACATACATTAGAGAAAAAACGGAAAAGAGAAATTGGTAATTCTGTGTCATTCCGTGATCAATTAAGTGTTCAAAATATATGCAAATCTTTTAAAATGTATTGTGGAATATTTAAGAATATATCATTCATCATGTTGTGCTGTAGTTTACTTATGTGGAGCATGGGGATGAATATATGTGTTTTATATCTTCCAAAATATTATATATCTACTGGATCTCCGAAGATGGAGGCATCCTTCCTTATGTCTATATTCGGATTTGGAAATATAATGTCAAGACTTCTAACAGGACTTGCTGCAGCAGACGACACCATTGACGGCACGGTCATCTATTTTGGTTCATATGGAGTTCTTGGATTATTCACAATATTAATTCCGTTATATGGATCATATTTAATTGGAAAGATAATTTATGCCATAGTATTTGGACTTTATTCTGGTGCAGGCTTTTCCATGATGGTTCCAGTTTCTATCGAAGTTGTAGGTTTGAATAATATGACAACAGCTTTCGGATTGCAATTGTTAACCGTGGGTGTAGGATTTTTTATCGGTCCATATTTTGGAGGTAATATAAAATATATGCTGGGTTTTACTATACTCATTTAGAGCATAGGTCTCTCTCTCTCTCTCTCTCTCTCTCTCTCTCTCTCTCTCTCTCTCTCTCTCTCTCTCTCTCTCTCTCTCTCTTCCTTTACAGAATAAAGTATCACTATAGTTTGTATGTATAAAAAAGACCGACGTGTCAGTCCACTTCGTGATAACCTAATTCGGGCACGAATCGGCATGTTAACGTTTGTAGCCAGAAGACGCGGATAAAAGGTTAAATTGTGTACATTTTACAAACTCTTATTTTTAAACTAGCACCAGGTGAGCAGTATAGAAATGTTCTTAGTTGATACCAGGAACTAAATCGCTAGTCTTGCTACTATTTCTTAACTTTTGGTTGGTTAACAAAATATTCTAACAGAAAGAATGTTTTGAAAACTGTGGTCTACATGTATACATGTATATCATTCTCATAAAGTTTAGAGTATATTAAATATAAATTCTTATGTAAAATCCCCTAACAAGTGTTTGAATTGTCAAAACTTTATATCTTCTAAATTCAGGTTCAGAAGATATCCTCAATATATTTCATAAATTTTGTGATATATATTAGACACATACAACGGCACCTTAATTAACTAATATCAATTCGGCATGTCTTATTTTCAGTTTTATGGTCGATACACGGATTTTGTTAATCAATAGTCCTCCTCTCAAGAAGACTCAAGAGAGTATTCTGGAGCACAGCCATATATAACTTCTATTCGCCAATCAGATAAATATAAAAGTAAATATTATTTACATAATACCAAAGTTATAATGCTCAAGACGATATCGTTTCTCTCAATTAGACTTCATCAGTTGAGCTCCAATTTGAAAAGTATGTGTTTTTTTCTAAAGATAAAGTGGTGTTATACAGGGCCAAATAATATATCTAAAAGTATAGCCGAAATCCGTCTAAGAGTAACCACTGTAAAAAAATGACTATCTTAGCTTTAGAAAATTTTCGAATTTATATGGTGTTAACTGTGCCAAATATTCCTTTAGTATAAGATGAACAACTGGTACCGAAATACCAGGTACTAGGTTTATGTATACCCTCGGGGACTCAAACGGTCCACCAGCAGTGGCAACGACCTAGTGGTTATAAATATTATAAACATAATACCAAATTTATAATGCTCAAGACGATATCGTTTCTCTCAATTAGACTTCATCAGTTGAGCTCCAATTTGAAAAGTATGTGTTTTTTCTAAAGATAAAGTGGTGTTATACAGGGCCAAATAATATATCTAAAAGTATAGCCGAAATCCGTCTAAGAGTAACCACTGTAAAAAAAAATGACTATCTTAGCTTTAGAAAATTTTCGAATTTATATGGTGTTAACTGTGCCAAATATTCCTTTAGTATAAGATGAACTGATGACATTTTCACCGTACTTGATATTTTCATCGAACTCGAGAGGTATCCATGTGCTTATGCGAAGGGTGTGGCATGCCAATAGGGGACGGGACGCTCGTCCTATCCCGTTTGGGATAAGTCATTGTTCTTATCGTATTTTAATGGACTTGGAGTTTCGAATATCCATTGGTACTACTTCATTTTTACTTTCAGCAATTATTCATGACCAGCTACAGAACTATCCCGTCGTCTTTATCGTTTCAGGTAAAAGTTTCTTTAATTCCGTGATCAGTTTGCGTAATGTGTTAATAAGCATTAGACCAAAAGTTACAGTTGTTGAAATATGTATGAATATGAGTTATATCTGCATATGAACAGAAATTTACTTGTATTTCATATTTTGAGAATCGTGCATTGTTATTTCCTCGTTCGAGTCCAAATCAATATATACATTTTTACATAGAATATTAAGTTTGATATTTTTCAGGTATAGTATATTTTCTGTCATCAATTTTCGTTCTCCTAATGGCACTGCTTAAATCGGACAAAACTAAGGAAACAAACGAAAAATACAAATTTCACCAACAGAATGAGAATTGGGAAGAGGTCGATATTTCCAGTCCAACAGAAGATGACGATCAGATAACTGGGGAAGGCGATTTATTTTTATCTGAAAGACCGATTGAAGTTAAGTTATAACAAAACAAATGTTTACAAAGTACATGTTTTGTAGGTATTGGTATATTTTTATGGAAATTGACAATTTATACATCCCTTTGAATATTGTAAGGCTGAATATCTGGCCGTTGCCTAACGCATGTAAGGAGAATTTTTCATGTCTAGGAATTGTATATATTTTTTTCAACTTAGTCTCAAACAATTCTCAACCAATCAGATTCCAGAATTATCAGATGTTATCTTCAAATTTTTCGAAGTCTCATAGGAAGAAGTCTGACTAACTTACCTTTTCAGGGTAATGAAGATACTTGACAAACACATTTATCAAAAGGGGGGGGGGGAGGCTCCGTTGCCAAGTAGTGAGAACATCACGCTTTGAATCATGTTTCTGGTCAGCACAGGTTCGAGCCCCGCTGAAACCTAAGCTGATTTTTGTGAGAAAGTTTGACAGTTTACTTGCGGAAGGCCTTTGGTCTCTTCCAAGGTACATTGTAACTTGGTTCTCTCTTCCATCATAATAATCTGGCCGTCACCATATAAATGAGAAATTGTTGAGTGTAGCGTAAAACACTGTTCAATATTAAAAAAACATATATCAAAGGCTATTTTCTACTGTACACAATATTTGTAGCCTCCTCTAAAGAAATCTAAATGCAATACGTGGTGTCCCAGTATTTTAGGTAAAGGTAAGATGTTATTTTGGCGTTTCTATATGATTAAGATACGGTGGAGTGTCGCAAGCCCTATATTAATCATATGTAGAAACGTCAAAAAACATCTAACCGGTTTTGACGGCATGCGGTTGGTTATTCGCGTTTGCCCACGGTTGTCTATTCTATGAAGACATTTTAGCTCACCTGGACCGATGGGCCAACTGTGCTATTGCTATAACCAAAGCTCCGGCGTCCGTCTTTTGCATTTGAACCACTTTGAAGCTGTGTGCAGAGGCAAACAAAAAGTGACGGACACTAAGACTGAACATGAAAGTGCTGTATTTGACTACCTCTGTGTTGCAACCAGTTATGACAAAAACTATGACAGACATGTTGTTCATCTAGACCATCACCTGTACAATCAGCTATCAGACACCTGGGTGCGCCAGTCATCACAGCCTCAACCTTTCATTCAAGTGACTGCTCGTGTTGATCCCAAAGACTATGACCACTTTGGCATAGACTCAAAGATCACACCAAAGCAAAAGACAACTACCATCACTGCTATGGCTGACACAGGCTGCCAAAGTTGCCTATCTGGTATCAAAGTGCTTCATCGACTCGGCATCTCAGAGAAACACTTAATTCCCGTGACAATGAAGATGCATGCTGCTAACAATGTCGGCATAAGAATTCTCGTAGCAGCTATTCTCCGCATCTCCGGCAAAGGAACCAGAGGGGAAACCTATGAAACACCCCAAGTTGTGTATGTGACTGACAAATCTGACAAAATGTTTCTAAGCAGAGAAGCATGTGCAGCACTTGGCATGATTACACAGAACTTCCCAACCATCGGTGAATCACAGAGCTACAATCAAGCAGCAATGACCACTATCAGCCAAGGTGTGGTTCCCCCATGTTCACAGGAAGATAAGAGCAACTCTGCACCGCAAGTCCAATCAGAATCAACATCTTCTCAAGACTCTATGTTCACCTCATGTAAAGACAATGACAAGTGTAAATGCCCAAAACGTGAATCACCACCCTCTCCACCGTCGGCTCTGCCATTTCCTGCAACTGAAGCTAACCGAGAGAAACTTCAACAGTACATATTAGACAGGTACAAATCCAGCACCTTCAATACATGTCAGCATCAACCTCTTCCTCATATGGCAGGCCCACCGATGCGGCTCATGGTCGACCCTAAAGCTACACCTGTCGCGCATCACACACCTGTCCCAGTACCACTACATTGGCAGGATGAAGTGAAAGCAGGCCTAGCTCAGGATGTTCAACTTGGCGTCATCGAGCCAGTCCCAGTTGGAGAACCGGTAACTTGGTGTCACCGTATGGTGGTTTGTGCAAAGAGGAATGGCACCCCGCGTCGAACTGTGGACTTCCAAGCACTCAATGCTCATGCAGTGAGGGAGACCCATCACACTCAGTCCCCATTTCATCAGGCTCGCTCCGTTCCCACGCCACACTAAAAAGACTGTCTTTGATGCCTGGAATGGATATCACAGTGTACCCATCAGAGAAGAGGACAAACATCTCACCACCTTCATCACACCGTGGGGCAGGTACAGATATAAAACTGCACCTCAAGGATACATAGCCTCTGGGGATGGCTATACCCGCCGCTTCGATGAAATTGTCGCCGACATTCCTGACAAAACAAAGTGCATTGACGATGCCCTTCTTTGGTCAAACAGTATCCAGAACAGTTTCTTTCAATCCTGTAACTGGTTGGAAACCTGTGGAAAGAACGGTATTATCTTGAACCCGGATAAATTCATCTTTGCTCATGACACTGTAGAGTTCGCTGGCTTTGAAATTACTCCAGACAGCGTGCGACCATGTAGTCGCCATCTTGAAGCAATCTTAGACTTTCCTTCACCGAAGAACATTACGGACATGAGATCATGGTTTGGCCTCGTAAACCAGGTATCATACGCCTTCAGCATGACTGACAGGATGCAAGCATTCAGACAACTGTTGAAACCTGGGACTCCATTCAACTGGAACGACACACGGGAACGTCTTTTTCAAGAATCGAAAGCAGTCATCATCAGTGAAATTGAACATGGTGTCCAGATATTCGACAAACACAAACCAACTTGTCTAGCTACAGACTGGTCGAAGAATGGCATTGGATTCTGGCTGTTCCAAAAACACTGCACATGCATCAAAACTATGCCCTTCTGTTGCCGAGACGGGTGGAAGATAACTCTTGTTGGTAGCAGGTTCACCAGCCCCACAGAATCCAGATACGCACCTGTTGAAGGTGAAGCCCTTGCAGGTGCTGACGCCTTGGAGAAAGCAAGATACTTTGTTCTGGG
Organism: Atrina japonica; assembly: GCA_030159075.1. Taxonomy (NCBI): domain Eukaryota; kingdom Metazoa; phylum Mollusca; class Bivalvia; order Pterioida; family Pinnidae; genus Atrina; species Atrina japonica. The sequence goes on along the minus strand of BROG01001450.1, from coordinate 19,512 downwards.
ATGTGACAAGTTGATCATCGCAGTAGATCACAAGCCCTTGATCAAGCTTTTTGGGGACAGATCGCTGGAAGACATCCCCAATTCAAGACTTCGCAATCTGAAAGAAAAGACTCTAAGGTACAAGTTCACAATGCTACACGTGCCTGGTGCCAAACACCGTGCTGCTGATACCGTATCTCGCCACCCAGTTGGAAAGCCTGACAACATGGGTTCTCATTGATGACATAGCTTCTGTTGATAGCTACAACCAGCGTGAGGTGTCACAAACCATCCCAACACTGCAGCACAAAGCCTCGAATGTTATGACTGGAGTGCTACACACAACCTCGCAATGTGGTGAAGCCATATTCTACTCATCAGCCTTGTCTTCAGTCACATCATTGCAGTGTATCTCCTGGGACAAGATTAGAACTGCAACAGCCAGCGACGAGGACATGTTCAAGCTAGTTCAGCAAATTGAAAGTGGAATGTCGGACATCCGAAATGATCTGCCGCCTTCCTTGAGAGAATACCATCAGTACCGCAACTACCTTTCCACTGTTGATGGTGTCATTATATACAAAGACAGGATAGTGGTGCCACCGTCACTGAGAAAAGATGTGCTTACAGCGTTGCACTCTGCACATCAAGGCATTTCATCCATGACGTCAAGAGCAGAAACATCCGTGTTTTGGCCTGGTATAAGCAATGACATCACCAAACTCAGAAACTCTTGCAATCATTGCAACCGAAATGTTCCATCTCAACCAAGTGCGCCACCAACGCCACCCATTCACCCCTTGTATCCATTTCAGTGTGTATGTGCGGACTTCTTTCACTACAAAGGCGGTAATTACTGGTGATTGTTGATAGATACTCAAACTGGCCCATCGTCGAAAGGGCACACAGTGGTGCCTCTGGCCTCATTGACTGCTTACGGCGTACATTCTTCACATTTGGAATAGCAGATGAGTTATCCTCAGATGGCGGTCCAGAGTTCACAGCTTCAACAACCAGAGATTTCCTTAAGACCTGGAGTGTACATCATAGGCTCTCATCTGTAGCTTTTCCACATAGCAATTGTAGAGCAGAAGTTGGAGTGAAGACCGTGAAACGCATGATTACAGACAACACTGGACCAAATGGTGAACTAGACACCGACGCCTTTCAGCGTGCCAGGTTGCAGTATCGAAACACTCCGGACAGAGACACAAAATTATCTCCAGCAATGTGTGTCTTTGGGCGGGCGATCCGAGACTTCATCCCAATCTTGCCTGGCCGCTACAAACCTCATGAGACATGGAATGACACACTTACCCTGAGAGAGGAAGCTTTACGCAACCGACACATGAAAACTGCCGAACGCTTAGCTGAACATACAAAGCGGCTGCCACCTCTCATAGTAGGAGACAAGGTCAGGATCCAAAATCAAACTGGCCCTTGTCCAAGAAAATGGGACAAAACTGGAACTGTCATTGAAGTTCACCAATATGACCAGTATGTTGTACGCATGGACGGATCAGGCAGAGTGACACTACGCAACAGGAAGTTCCTACGAAAGTACATGCCGGTGCATTCACCTCCTCGAAAACATACCATTGACCAAGACTTGAGATATTACTTCAAAGGAGGAGATATTAACCCACCTACACCAGTGAGTGGGATACCAATAACCCCAGCCGTTCCATGTCAGCCTGGCACAGACTTGAGACTGCAGAACAGTGAGCATGCACCAGCTTCACCAACTGAGCAGGGTAGCTCACCTCATATAACACAGCCTAAACCACCAATGCCATCAGTCATGGACAGACCACCACCAGTGAATGACAGTCAACCTCTCACGCCTGCGTCTACCAGGCCACCTCCCACACCGCAGGCTCCAACGCCTCCATCCACGGTAGCAACTACACCGAAAATGAGCGTGACACCTAAAGGCTCAGAACAACCCTCCTTCGACCAGATTCCAAGACGCTCCAGTCGCCCACGACAAGAACCAAAATGGCTCAGTGATTACGAGCATTGAACTGGGCAGAACAATCCCCGAACCAAAGTGCAGTCTACCCAATGATGGCTCATAACTGTTTCTACGTTTTCTGTTTTATGTACAACATTTTTATTCATATTTATATTTCATTCTCCCATATGATTTGAGGTCATAGTGTAAAGACAGTATAAAGCTACTATCTAGTAATATGTGCTTTGAAAAGAACATCTTCCTATCTGTAATCATCACCAATAACACAAATGACTCGGGGAGGGATAGAGGATAGTGTATTTTATAATCATAATTTAGTCATTAGTGCATCTTAGATTTATCCAACAGATAGTTGAATTGTTATATTATATTTGTGTTCATTGTATGTTTCAGACCTCCATCATTTTAGATGAATAAAGTTATTATCTGAAAATAGTATCGGCCTACTTATCTACCAGTTGGCCAATTTTAACTAAACATGGCATATTGCATCCTATGTGAAGCCGCATAACGTTTGCGAATGAAAAAGAGATAGGACCAATAGGGGCCCTAAAAGGGACCTAAAAGTACCAAAACTAGGTACATCTTTAAAAATATTCTTCTCATGAACCAATGATCAGATGAGTTTCAAATTTTGTATGCATGATTGTTAAGTCAATATCTACAAAGTTTGCGAACGAAAATGAAATCTGTGCATAAACATTTCCAGATTGGAATCCAACATGGCCGACAAGGGGCCATCTTTGATTTTGACCAAAGAAAGTTTGTTACCGCTTGTTCTCAGAAAGGACTAAAGCGATCACCTTGAACATTGACATTAAGGTTACCCTTGAGGTTAAGTTGTGCATATAACATTTTCAGAGAGCTCGAAATCCAATATAGCCGACAGGCGGCCATCTTGGATTTTGACCAAAGGAAGTTTGTTATCGCTACTTCTCACAAAGGACTGAAGGGATCTCCTTGAAATTTGACATGAAGGCTCCTCTTGAGGTCTAGTTGTGCATATTACATTTTTCAGAGAGGTCGGAATCCATCAAAGCCGACAGTTGGCCATCTTGGATTCTGGCTAAAGGAAGTTTGTTTGTACGTACGTACAGTACATACTGAAGTGATCTTGTTTAAATTTGACATGAAGTTTCCCTTTGAGGTCTAGTTGGGCATATTACATTTTCAGGGATATCAGAATCCAACATGGCTGACAGGCTGCCATTTTTTTACCAAATGAAGTTTGTTACCATTTATATTTTTCGAAAAGTACTGCAGGGATTTCATTGAAATTTGACATGAGGGTTGCCTTTGAAGTTTGAGGTCTAGTTCTACTTATTACATTTTTAGAAGTAACAGAATCCAACAATGTTGTCAGGTGGCCATGTTGAATTCCATTCTCTCTGAAAATGTAATATGTTCAGTTTTAAGTTCAGTTTTGCAATAGTCTTCACAGAAATATGGATTTAAGTTCAAATTCAGTATTTAGACACAAAATAAGAAAAGAAGAGAAAAGAACAGTCTGTCACGGATCAGACATAGAACATTTCATGGTGGGTGCCAAGATCCCTCTGGGATCACTTGTTAATTCTAGCGATTTGCGTTTCGAGACAAAATTTTCGTATGTGCATTAAAATTATAGAAAACTGAATAGATACTAAGTGCTGTACAGTAAAACCTGCTATAGCAGCCACTTCTATATAGGGATAAACTGTTTATAAAGGCCAGGTTTTTTTCAAGTTCCATGACTGCATACTTCAACTAAATTAAACCTGTGTACAAGGGTCACCTGCACAAAAAGGTCAATATTTTCTGGTCCTTTTGGTTTCAATGTATATTAATCGCACTTAATTAAATCGCCATCCAGTATGTCTTTGAGACAGATATTCAGTGATAATTTGACTTGGAATTCGAATTTTTTAATCCACACTCAAAAGTTTTCCATTTAAATTGTGGCGTCCAGTTTTTAACGGTGGAGTATCTGGAATGTACAATGTATCCCGGAAGAGACCACCGGCCTTCCACAAGTAAAGTGTCAAACTTTCTCATAAAAATCAGCTTAGGTTCCAGTGGGGCTCAAACCTGCGCTGACCAGAAGCGAGAGACACCATGGTTCAAAGTGCGATGCTCTAATCACTCGGCCATGGAGGCCCAAACTTGACTTGGACGACGCTGCTTAACGCTGGGTAGATTTGTATGATTTTGTCCGAGAGAATATCACAAATCAGCATCTATGCTTTATGTCTTGACATATATTGATGAAAATACATTAATAGTATACACATACATGTATATGTGTTATCTGTCTGCTTCATTTCTATTTTGTATCTGAAAAAGCACTTCAAACTTAATGATTTCTATTAACCAAGATGACAGAATTAGGCCATAGGCTTATATTAATCAGGGGTCATTGTGGCCGAGCCGTTTTAGAATTGCTCTTTAAACCATGATGGATGTAGCTCATGTCTGGTATGCACGAGTTCAAACCTTGAAGTGATCTGAAATATAGATTCTAATTCTATATTCTACCAATTCTGGTAACGGTCTGCTACTTGTCATGCTGGGTGTGACTGGATTTAATTCCAAAACATGATCCTGTTGGAGTTGATGGCTGCCAAATAAAAGAAAATCTATACCGACAGTGTGCCTATAATCCAAGTTTTCATTGAACTTTCTAAATGAGATTTGTTGATAATCCTACTTGATTTGATGGCTTTCAATTACTCAAAACCAAGTTCACGGTAGGCATGGCATGTAAAAGAAGCCCCACTGCATAAATCCACTGCTCAATTCAATTTGTTTTGCTGGCAATATCGCCAAATAAGTGAAAAATTCTTGGTGAACTGTATGACAGCAGTAAAACAAATAATAATAAATTAACGTAAAAATAATTTTTACCTTATTAGTCTGAATGTTAGCACCTTTAACAAATACAATGGATTCTTCTTAATTGCATAGCCAAAATATCGGAGAAATTATGCAAATAACAGGAATACGCAATTAACAGGAATAGAGTATTTTAGTTAGCAATGTTGATTTATATTCAATTAGTCCTTTCAATTATGTGTATAATGCTATTACATGTATACACACCCTAGGTACTATTAAGTTAGATACGGCCAAGATAAATAAAATAACCAAAGAGGAGTAACTTTAAGAATAAAGGTGTTGGGAACGCAATGTTAGTTAATTGCAACACTCTGTCTTCTTTGAATATACAACATATACTTACATCAAACATTGGAAGACTAGTTAAAGAAATCAGGAAGGTATGGCTCGGAAAAAAGCAAAAGGAAGGACGGACACAATGCAAATCTGTAGTTCCATGGAAATTAGTTGGGGACTAAAAAACAATCTGAACATACAAAATAAGAACTGTGTTGTTAAAATATTTAATTAATTTTAAATATGTCAGCAATAATCTAACAAAGCATAACAATAACAATACAACAGGATTATTAAAATGACAATGCAGTACCAATATCTTTTCAAAAATATTATATAAACCTGTAAGCATTGGTTCTAAAATTATCCATGTCTCTAAGACTAAGGCTATCACAAGTTTATAATTAAATATATATTGGCATTATTTTACATATAATAATCAATATATATATGACATTGTAAGTGTTTGAATTAAAAAAGATTTTGATCGTGGAAAATCATTTTCTTTACTGCAAATATCAATTTTGTTACAAAGATATTCATCTGTAATTTTTTTTTAAATGCAGTGTTACTAACAGAAAAATCCATTACAAACTTCGCAAATATTTCCTTCAACATACCAATCATACATATTTTGATATTTGGTCATGTTTTTTTCAATTTTCTGGTTGGTAAGTTGTCATATTCTAACTTCTGTATTTACTTGTCATCAAGGAAACTGAGATTTCATTTCATCATAGTCCCTTGGACTTCCCTATGATCAAGTCTTTGATATCTGTACATGTATTTGATTAACTCATTTGCTAGATATGATAATGATCAATTTATAAAGATATTATTTTGGTATTAAACAAGATCTAATAAAAAAAATATTGCTGATATATAAATGTACATGTTAATATTTTATTCCATCAACAAAATGACAAAAACTAACAGTTAGATGGCACACTAGCTTTTTTCTAAATAAAATTATCAAACCTGCTCCCCAAAAGTCAAGAATACGTTTAATGTCTCCTCAGAGATAAATCATTAATGTGTAATTGATGTGTTCAATATAAATATATCTATTTTAAACAAGATAAATATATAAAACAGTCTATAGATTAGAATTTGATTTTTCCATTGATTTTTAAAGCCCCATGATCCCCCTACCAAGCATGGTTTCGATTTTGGTTCCACTATACATCATACTTATACACAAATAAAATGTTCCCATAAATAACACCTGTTTGTGAGTGAAATGAGTGTGAAAGTAATAATCAGCTTTCAGTGGGAACCCAACTGAAATTTTCATTGGCGAAAATTAAAATGTTGCAAACAGATGATAGACATACAGATGAACAAAAAATAATATACCACCATCTTATGTCATTAGAATAAAACTTAAAACTAATCAACTGTAAAATCCTAAAACACTAAATATATTATAAATGCTTAGAGAATAAAAACAGTCTTAAAGCGATATAAGCTGTCAGAATGATTATTTATGTCCCGACATATAGTCTAGAATATGATAAAATGTGTGTTCAAATATGTTATCAAACACTTAAAGCATTGTAAAAGATCTTCTTTTCGAAGTTATTTGTTTTATTATCATTTAAGTTTTCCCTTACCTTAAAAAATCCAGCTGTATTTCCATATGCAATGACCTTTCAGATAAACTCTTTCGCCATATGAAATGTACTTCGTATTTTGGTCAGGGGATCTTGGTCCTTTACTTTCTTGGACTATGTTAAAGTTTATTTTTATGTTTTATATTTATTTTTAAAATACATGACGTATGTATTATGTAAAATATATGCTTTTCAATGCTATTTTAAATACCTGAAGAAAATTGGATGAATATATGAATAAATATATCAGGTCACTAAAAGAAATTTTTCCTATCTTTAATGTTACCCTGAATGCTGACATTGACAAAATCAATGCAATATAACTGTGAAAAGTATGTTAATACAATGGTATGAGTTTAAAATGATCACCCGATATATCCGGCACATGGACATTTTTGGAAACGGCGAAAAAGACAAACTTTGCCTGATTTAGGTATGAAATGATGATGTATGAAAATAAACGCAAATGGTAATAAGAATAGAATGTATATTATCTGCAAATAGCACGTGATTATTGGTCACTCAGTAATATTCGTAAAAAATTACCGAAAGTTAATTTGCAATGCTCAAAGTATGGTGGACAAAAAATAACTGATATTACGGGTTATGTTTGGCAAAATTGTTGCAATTTTACACATGCATTTGTTATTCTAACCACCAGATGGTCTCTTTGGAATATATATATGAGATAGAATATCACATAAATATGTATGTAAAATTTTTCGCCTGGGACAGCTCATATCACTTTATGAAGATAAATATTTAAAATTAGTTGCTGATAACCATATAATGATAAAATCCATACAAATAATTTGACCAGGATTCATCAATGATACATCTTATATGATTCATTGTTATACCAGCAATCCAGCGATATATAAAGTCTATCAGTTGGGCTTTATATATGGATGGTATAACCATGTATCAAATTGAATAATTTGCACAAATCCTTGAAACAATAATTGTTTGTTTGTTTGTTTATTGTTGTTTAACGTCCCACTCAAGAATATTTCACTCATATGGAGACGTCACCAAATGCTGGCCTATGCTCAGCAATTATGGCCATTGAGCAGTGAGGTTCTTTAATGTGCCGACACCTACTGTGACACTGGACCTCCAGTTTTTACTGTCTCATCCAAATGACAGGAAACCAACTTGTCGCCAGCAGGACTCAAACCGATAACCTCATGATCTAGAGTCGAGCGCGCTACCGACTGAGCCAGGCCGGCTCTGGAACAATAATTAATAGTATTCCAAAATTCGTATTTATGCATTAAGGCAGTTACACCTTTGCAGTTTTCTGGATAATATGTGGTCATACAATGCATATGTACCAAGGAAATGTTATCTAATGAAATGGAGGAAATCTAGACTTTAACTCATCAACCCCTGAAAAAATGGACTCTTCTATAAATCAATGACTTAGCCCAGTCCAAATGTGTCTTTAGGGGTGAATGAGTTAAAAGATTTCCCCAGTTTGTATTACTTATCCATTGAGAAACATTTTGTTCCCAAACAGAAAGCCATTCATAATTATTTTGAAGACCCATAACTTTTGCAAACACTGCAGAATGTCTTCCATAATCGAACTCATCCTGTGTTCTATTACCATAAAGCATAATTGTTTTGTTAGAATTTCAGGAAATAAATTCAGTTTATAGACTTCTTAATGATAACTGATGTCCTGTAACTTTGGATGGCAACATGATACAGATTCCCACAAAAAATATAGGCGTCGTCAAAGTAATTGATTGTTTCTTGACTGTCATTTTCAGGAATATGTACCGTTTTGCCATCCAAAGTTAGTAGACTGCATTTGTTGTGAAAAGGTCTACTTGATGGAATGTTGTAGATAAGCTAAAAGACACTATCAGGACCAAAATTACTATCCTGTGGTCATAAACACTAACATAATAATTAAAACATGGACTGAGTGAATCAATAATATTTACAGTAAAGAAAAAAATTGTCAAATACCTTGTATACTTTCAAACATTTTACATTTCAACATCAATTATTTATATTGCAATACATGTACATTTAATTTTACAATACATGTACAAATTCTCTTTGCAATTATTGCTTTTCCGGGTCATTTCCCTGATCATTGTCAGTGTTTATAATATACAATGGGAGTTACCATTTGTAAGTGTGCTTTTGACTGAGTAAAAAGTGCTTAATGCAAAAACACTTGAAAAATAAACACAAATATTCATTATAAATAGAAGTAAATAAGGTTGAACGATTCTTTGGTGTTGCCCAATGAATATTTCTCCTTAATGGCAATGAACAAAAAATGCCCATCATTAATAAAACATGGATAAATGCTTGCGAAGATTAACACACCAGTAACCTGTATATTTTATGGTGTCAAGTCCCTGCCATTTCCAAATATTTTGCATATTGATAAGATTACATGGTTATTTGGTGTGAAAATTTGCGCTTCTGTGAACTTTCTATTTTTACTCCTATTTTTGAATAAAAAAATGAAATGTGAACAATTAGTCTATATATGGTAGAGGCAAGTATGACTGAAAACTGAACAATAAATGAATAAATAGCCTTTGTCTATAGTATATATATAGTATCACGAAGGGCATATCAATACACATATAGATCAATAAAATACATTTGGTCCTGTATCACAGAACGATTTATTGGATTGATTTTATCACATATCATTATAGCTTTATCTTTTATCAATTGAATCATGTATATGCTAACATCAAATGTCTATTTATATATGATAATTATCAAACATATATATCTAACTTCATCACACAAGATCTATATTTTGTTTAAAAATTACATGTATATCTAACATAGTTGCCATTCTGCATCAAAATTCTATTGGGTAATCCATCATAACTCAGGAAATACAGGAACTTATATATGTAAATCTGACTCCTCTCTTAATTGACCTATTTTCACAATTCTGACACATGGCTCTGCTTTTTCGATGTTAATGAATTGTGATGTCATAATCACAAAAATGTTTGACAGGCAATTTAATTGTGTTGTCATACTCAGGCCTTTCGTGATTGGTCTATTATATGAACATGATATTTGAAAACCATGTATTTCACAAATTAAAGCCTTTAATTCTTAAAAATTTGGATATTTTTTCTTAAAAAGGTCATTGTCATAATCTTACTCAATTACACAACCCCTCCTGTTCCTTGAAAATTAATGGATTATAAAAACGGGATGATTGCAACCTGAACCCCTCCAGTCCCATGAGTCATGGATTATAAAATCTGGATGATTGTGACCTGTACCCCCTCCAGTCCCATGAGTCATGGATTATAAAATCTGGATGGTTTGTGACCTGAACTCCCTCCAGTCCCATGAGTCATGGATTATAAAATCTGGATGGTTTGTGACCTGAACTCCCTCCAGTCCCTTGAGTCATGGATTATAAAATCTGGATGATTGTGACCTGAACCCCCTCCAGTCCCATGAGTCATGGATTATAAAATCTGGATGGTTTGTGACCTGAACTCCCTCCAGTCCCATGAGTCATGGATTATAAAATCTGGATGGTTTGTGACCTGAACTCCCTCCAGTCCCTTGAGTCATGGATTATAAAATCTGGATGGTTTGTGACCTGAACTCCCTCCAGTCCCATGAGTCATGGATTATAAAATCTGGATGATTGTGATCTGTACCCCCTCCAGTCCCATGAGTCATGGATTATAAAATCTGGATGGTTTGTGACCTGAACCCCCTCCAGTCCCATGAGTCATGGATTATAAAATCTGGATGGTTGTGACCTGAACCCCCTCCAGTCCCATGAGTCATGGATTATAAAATCTGGATGAATGTGATCTGACAGTGCTGCTCATGTTATTATAGGCTAATACGCTAGAATAAGTTAAAAGACTTATCTCAAATGTTTTTATGTATCTCCCTTTGGGAGAAAAAAATCCTAATAAAAAATATGAACAAACCAAGGCACAACAATGCCTGGTCACTGCACCTGCAGGACAAAAGTTTTCACTAATGTCTTTAAGTCCCATACCTCTGGCATATGTGCATAATGGAATTAGATCTAGTAGATATACAGCAACATATCAAAACAATAAAATTAGAGACAAGAAGTATTATTTGACTAGAAACAGAGAGATACAAAAAAAAAATACAAAATATCCCCCATCTTCTATCTTAGGCATTGAAATAACTGAAATGGGTCATCAGGATTGTCATCTCACTACCATAAATTATTAAATAAAAACAAAATTTGGGACTGTCAAGTTTAAAACAAAGTATGTTGGGGACATTTTTTAAAACTATCAACATTGGCACATACTATCACTTACTGTAAAATGTATACAGTACATATACAGTTTGAAGGATCAACATATACAGTTTAGCATACAAGCATGATGAAAATCTTAAATCAAAATATCCATTAAATTATAGCTGACTAAATTAAAGTTATAATAACAAGTGCTTACAAGATATGTTACATAAAGACTATGCCCCCAAAGCTATGTTGCTAAAAAGAAATGTAAGTCCCATAACTCTGGCAAATATTGTCCGATATATTCATAAGTCATAATATATGTATGTTCTGTCAATATACAGTATCATACTAAATTTAGTTAAAGTTGCAGAATGAAACTGTAGTTATTTGACCAAATGTTGCAAATGAACAAACTCCAAACTGAAAAACAATGTGCCCCCTGCCCTACCCATCTTTGATTTCTGGAATAAAAATGGTCATCAGAAGGTTTCCTGAAATATTGATTTCACAGGACATCAGAAATATACATGTACTGTATACATGGAGATGTTTGTCCCTCATATTTTTTGCATTTTTACAAAAAAACAAAAAATTGCTCTAAATCAAAATAGTCTAATGGATGACATATTACTGTTTATGTTTGTTTATTGTTGTTTGACGTCCCACTCAAGAATCTTTCCCTCATATGGAGACGTCACCAAATGCTGGTGACGGGCTTCAAATTTTGGTCTATGCTCGGCACTAATGGCCATTGAGCAGTGAGGGTTCTTTAACATGCCAACACCTACTGTGACACAGGACATCAGTTTTTACTGTCTCATCCAAAGGACAGGAAACCAACCTGCCACCCGCTGGACTCGAACTCACAACCTCACGATCAAGAGTCAAGTGTGCTACCAACTGAGCCAGGCCGACTCTGGATGACGTATATATCCATGATTCAATTATTAACTTGTAAATTTCACTTTTGTTTTAAATTCACCTTTTCATCTATTAAAGGGTGAAACAGGCCCAAAAAAATCCGGGTATACAGTAATCAATATCACATATAATACAAAAACAACCGCTCCCCCCCCCAAAAAAGGTAATTGCGTTATGAGACAAATAATGATTTTCACTATGATCAATCCAGATATTACTGGCGCTGTTACTTACTCACCATCCAATTAGATTCATCTCATCATAAACAGCCATGTCCAGTGTGTTATTTACTAATGTTCAACAAATTTGATTATATATCCTGCATTATCTACAATTTGCCCCAAAAGAAAAAGAAGGATAAACACATGAAATAAATGCATCATAGAGAATATAAGAAATTAATGAACATGACAAAAATCTGAATAGATCTAAAAAAAATTGTCAAAAATTAATATTCTGACTTTAAAAAAAAAAAAACTTTACAGTACAAACGTGGTGTTTATTCTGTCAAACGCTCTACACCGCGAAAATGATGACAAAATACACCAAAAATCACCGTGATTCTCTTTCTCATTATAGTGTAAACATACGCAAAATTTCTCTCTACACTATGGCGGCATATTTCTTTGACATCGAGAAACTCCGTGTGACACCGTCAGCTGAAGCGTTTTGGATTAAACTTCTCCATGGGGTGCTTAGATTGATTAATTATATTCCCTACAGCTAATAAACACGATGTAAATCCATGTCTTGTTCGACAGAATATCAGAGTCGCTTCGGTGATGCATATACATAAACTCTGCCCTTCACTTCTACTAAAATTATGACACGAAACAATGAAAATTACAACAACTTCTTTTCTGAGAGCTTTGAAATTGATTTGCTAAATTATCCCAAGCAGACCAAGGACGCTTGATGTGCCGATCATCGTTGGCTGCATGCCAAACTTTTACCTTGATAGTAAACTGTTGATCAGTCTTGAAAAAGAACTTTTCAGATTAACTTTAATCACATTTCATTTCCGACAGAAATTACACAATTATCATGTATTTCATTTGTGTCACAGAGGTGTAGTAATACGTAAATCTCTCTCTCTCTCTCTCAATCGAAAATGTTGACAAATAGCTTAATATTGTTTTACTTGAAACATCACTCTAAAACTTTCAGTGCTCACCAGCATATGTAATAAATTGTTTTAAAAAGTAATACAGTCCGGTATTTCAGACTTATCTTTTTTTAAAATAGATTTTTTTAAATTTATGTAACCACATCTATAAAGATGCATATCTGCCCTTATTTTTATTTTCAATAGTCAATATTTTTTAAGTAAATGATTTTAAGACATTCGGAAAATGACAAAAAATGGAATTGACATGGATCACCTTATAATTGCGTTAGTGTTATTTAACTGGTCGTCGACGTGTCTCCGTCTAATCATTTATGATTAAAGAATATTACTGGCATGATACTACGATTCAAAAACTCATTTTTAGTTAGAACAAATATGTACTAAGCAACTTGATCCCAGATGAACCGGCGATATATTACGTTTATTATATCTGTAATTAATTTCAATTTAAGTCTCATTTTGTCTGATCAAATTGCTCAATAAATAAATTATCATTTTTGTCTTAATTTCTTTGTGCGACTTAAATGTAAATACTGGCACTGCCCTTTAAAAACAGGATGCCCCCAAAAAGTTAACACTGTCTCAGGAGATTAACTGCCGAGGTAAGCTTGTTACGCACGGACGATTTTTATTGCATATTGATAGTGTCAAGTCATTCATGTTGATAGATAATCCTTTACACTATTTTTCACGGAGTGATAGTGTTTTTCTGGTGTTGAACACCAAAAATCACCGACCTGTACCGTGTTTCACTCTACACCAAGTAGAGTGTTTGACAGAATAAACACCATGTTTGTACTGTAATTATACGTCCATGTATATCACCCAGATACAATCCGTTTTTGTTTTGTTTTTCATACAGAGGTTCTAGTTCTGATATCCTCTGACCCCTATTTTGCCCCATCCTGGGCCAATCTGACTTAAAAATACAAACTTGGTAGAGGACCTTGAATTCACGCTTCCTGTAACGTTTCATCAAAATTCCTTCCATGGTATCAGAGAAGAAATCATAAATGTGAAAAGTATACAGATGGATGATGGACGTGGAGTGATCAAAATAGCTCACTTCAGCTCAGGTGAGCCAGAAAAACTAGCTTCAGAAGCTAATAACCATTTGCATAGCCTTTAGAAATATAGGAGACAGTTCTCAAATTACAGAATGTCATATGCAGAATTTAATCTTAACGATTTTATCATTCCTAGTCTTCTACCACGTAAAGAAAACTGTGTCCACACTAGCAACTGTATCACAGCACAAAATATTGGTATGTACACCAACAAACTAAAACAACCTAGTCTATTCTCTTCAGCAACCTTCGGATCTATGTGTCTTGTATCCAGGTGCATTTCACTCAATCCATTCCCAGAACTAAACACATCATGTCCTACAATGATAAAAACATTATCATTTAACTTGTGGTCACATTTAAACACCCAAAACCAATAAATAGTATGGTCTAGTGTCACAATTCAGGCGTAATCAAGTTAATATTGCATTTAAAATTACTGAATTATAATAATGGACTTCACCATTCTTTGAAATGGGTGAGACCAAATGTGGTTAAAGGGTTGATGAGTTTAAATACAAGTTCTCTCCCAGAGACCGTCACATCAGGGATCAAAAATGATTTTCACATAAACATATTTTTAGTATTGAATGAGTTGTACATAGCATGGGCATTAGCTGCTTTGCTTTCTTTTTTTACAACTTAGATTGATATACAATAAGAAAAAAAGATATACACAGGCATAACAATTCTTAAATTCCTATATATTTCGTGACTGTTGCTTGAGAAACCCAGATTTGACACTTTTTTCAATTGCAATTGATTAGCTACTTTACTATTTGTGTATGAATACCACACTGTATTTGACCTTATTTTCATTAAATAGACTTTTTACGCCTGTATATAGCTCTTATTTGTTATTGTACATCAAGTACAAGTAGTAAAAATAGAAAAAATTGAAGTATTTTTTTTTCTTTTTTGGTAAAGACAGCTAATGCCCTTTAAGTTATAACAACATATCTAACAAAAACTCCTATTTTTTGAATGTGACCCTCACCTGTCTGTAAAGATAAAAACCAAGTTCCAATCAGTGGCGCAAGAGTCTGACCTGGTTTGGAAACAAGTGCAGCAGAACCGAACATTAATGCTGAAACGGCTTTCTTCCTTTTGTGAAGTACAAAATCCTCATCAACTAAATCACTTATGACCAGATTCAGTAACTTACAGGTACCCTCAGTGAACACTCTGTTGCTATAATTTACAAAAGTATATGCTATATATTTGGTTAATCACATCATGATAAAGTACAATACATTAAACTCAGAATACCAGTTATGGCAGTCAAACATTATCACTTCTTATCAAATGTATTAAATGGAGTTATTGTGTATTATTTTTTTAATTACTTTTTTGGGGGACTCCGTGACTGAATGGTTAGAACATCACACTTTAAACCATGAAGTTTCTCAGTTCTGGTCAGCGCAGGTTCCAGCCCCACTGGGCTCTAAGCTGTATTTTGTGAGAAAGTTTACCAATTTATTTGCAGAAAGCTGGTGAACTCTTCCCGCATTCATTGTAAATAAACAAGAGTTGTCAGAAGACAACAAAGTTCACCGATATGGGTGTAAATTTTCAAAATAGATATTTAACCAACAACTGTCAGGTTTTAAGGTCGAAGGACTGGTCAATTTTTTATTCCTTCAACTCAGGTTAAAGATTTTGAAATGTAGGTCAAGGTCCAAGGTCAAGTTCACAATATCAAAAGTCAAGGTATCAAATGATGGCTCTGATCTTGAGAAATATATATGTGAAATATCAAGGCCCTATCCCTCATGGTTTAAAAGATATAGCCAAGGTTAAAGTTTTTGAAAAATAGATCAAAGTCCAAGGTCAAGGTCACTAGGTCAAAAGTCAAAGTACCAAATGAAAGCTCTGGTCATAGGAAATCTATATGTGATATATCAAATCCCTATCCCTCATGGCCTAAAAGATATAGTCATGGTTAATGTTTTTAAAAAGTAGGTCAAAATTCAAGGTCAAGATCACTAGGTCAAAAGTCAAGGTACCAAATGAAAGCTCTGGTGATAAGAAATCTATATGCAAAATATCAAAACCCTTTCCCTCATGGTTTAAAAGATATAGCCAAGTTAATGTATTTTTTAAAACTAGGTCAAAAGTCAAGGTCTCTATTTCAAAAGTAAGGTACCCAATGAAAGCAGACATATAGAATCTATATGTGAAATATCACAGCCCTGTCCCTAGTGGTTAAAAGATATAGCAATGTGTTCTGGAGATGTCAGCATACCAAGTTATCAAGGGACACTTGCTGTTGGTCCAGAGTCATGTCCAGGGTCAAGTCCAAACAAAGTCACCAGGGGACACCTGCTGTTGGTCAAGATTCAAGTCCAGATCAAGTGATCTGGGGAACCTGCTGTTTGTCTAAAGGAAAGTCCAGATCAAATGATCTGGGGGACCTGCTGTTTGTCTAAAGCAAAGTCCAGATCAAGTGATCTGGGGGCACCTGCTGCTGGTCCAGAGTCAAGTCATCTGGGGGCACCTGCTGTTGGTCCAGAGTCGAGTCCAGATCAAGACAATTGGTATTTTTCCTTTTTATCATTATCAAAGATTAACAAACACTACTCAAAACATAATCCTGGTAATTAAACACTTCAAATGGGGATATGATATTGCCAAACAATGTCATTATATCAGCTGTGACATTCAAAAGAGAAAGACTAAATTTCCTTTTACGATCTTTGTTCATGTTACTGTATTGTGGTTACACCGTTCTCATACCATTGCAGTACAGAACTTGGTAACTATCAGATCTACTTACCTTGCAATGAAAAAGCACAACATCCATATATTTCCTGGTCCCAATATATACATGGTGACACTGATAACTAACTTGACTATGAACAGAAGATTTATGACATGATAGACTCCAAACCTCCGACATAGTGACAGGAAATACAAATTGTTTATGTGCGGGGCTATAAATGAAATGCCTACAAAACAAACATAGATTATCCACCATAATTATATAATAGTTAAAACTGTTCCATGAAAAAATGTACATCATATAACCATCTTAATTAATTAAAAGTTTGTTTAAATTTACAAAAACAGTAAAACCTGCTTTAGTGACCACCTGGTTTTTGCTGTCCCCATAGTACTCTTTGTGTACTAATCAACCTTTATATAAAGACTACCTCCCTACAAAGACCCGTTTTCTTGTGTCCCTAAGGAAGTCGTTATATACAAGTTAGGGGTGTTTGATAGACATATTAACATACTTCATGCCTTTGTAAAATTGAACTTGCTGACTAAAACTGGATCTATGCACCCATTTTGCTTGCTTTTGCCCTGAAATAAGGGTTATTTTTCATTCTTTCCTTTTTTTTTAAATTTTGGCCTTATTTTTTTACCTTTAAGCCCTAGGACAGCAGAGGTAATGATATTTATAATCATGTTTACATTTACCCAGGAAGATTAGAAACCAGGTTTGACTTTTATACACAGGTGGTGACTTCTGTTACCCAGAGACATAAGATAATATACACAGGTGGTGACTATCCTTACCCAGAGACATTAGATAATATATACAGGTGGTGACTTCTGTTACCCAGAGACATTAGATAATATACACAGGTGGTGACTATCCTTACCCAGAGACATTAGATAATATACACAGGTGGTGACTCCTTACCCAGAGACATTAGATAATATACACAGACTATCCTTACCCAGAGACATTAGATAATATACACAGGTGGTGACTATCCTTACCCAGAGACATTAGATAATATACACAGGTGGTGACTATCCTTACCCAGACATTAGATAATATACACAGGTGGTGACTATCCCCCAGAGACATTAGACAGGTTAGAGACATAATAATATACACAGGTGGTGACTATCCTTACCCAGAGACATTACACAGGTGGTGACTATCCTTACCCAGAGACATTAGATAATATACACAGGTGGTGACTATCCTTACCCAGAGACATTAGATAATATACACAGGTGGTGACTATCCTTACCCAGAGACATTAGATAATATACACAGGTGGTGACTATCCTTACCCAGAGACATTAGATAATATACACAGGTGGTGACTATCCTTACCCAGAGACATTAGATAATATATAAAGGTGGTGACTTCTGTTACCCAGAGACATTAGATAATATACACAGGTGGTGACTTCTGTTACCCAGAGACATTAGATAATATATACAGGTGGTGACTTCTGTTACCCAGAGACATTAGGGTGGTGACTTCTGTTACCCAGAGACATTAGATAATATACACAGGTGGTGACTATCCTTACCCAGAGACATTACAGGTGGTGACTTCTGTTACCCAGAGACATTAGATAATATACACAGGTGGTGACTTCTGTTACCCTTACCCAGAGATATAAGAAACCAAGTTTGACTTTTATACACAGGTGGTGACTTCTGTTACCAAGAGACATTAGATACAACTGAGTACCCTTACCCAGAGATATAAGAAACCAAGTTTGACTTTTATACATGGGTGGTGACTTCTCTTACCGAGAGACATTAGAAGTAGTAACTACCCTTACCCAGACATGTTAGATACAAATGGAGACTGTTCCTTCCCTTGATTTTGATATTAGAAGAGAATGTCAAACATTTTTCAGATAAGACTTTTAAAAATCTAGGTCCTTTGTCACAGCTGAGAGCTGTCAAGGCTATATAGCAGAAGTCAGAATCCATATACCTTTAGCTATAGCTGGTAGCATAACTATATGAGTGACAAAACCTTTGGCAAGGTGTTTAACAGCATTGAAACAAAGAGCTGAAAATTTATATTTTTTCTGTAATATACATGTATATTTTCTAGAATGTAACTTGATTTGACAGGATGATAAGAATAGGAATCTGGCTGTCTGTAACTGACAAAGATATTGATTCAGTGCAACTAACATGTTGCTTACATCACAATGATTGAAAGAAATGGATATTCATTTATGTAACATGTTGTTGTCGACCACTGAAATCTGCCACTCTAACTTGATTATTTGGATGCCTTTGAAACATATTATTTGAATGAGGCTAAAAATAAATGTTATGCAACAATGTGTTTATTTCACTTTGATGTAGGAGTAGCTAGTGGCAGGATGATAGAATGTTGGCATTATCACAAAAATTGAGAAGTCATTCATTCTGTACATGTCAACTATACACTGGGAAATGTGATAAACTAAGAACAAGGTATGCAATGTCTAAATATCTCATCAGATTTACTCTACAAGTCAGATTGTGTGTTATAGTACCTATCTTTGCCAGCAGATTCTATTTCTATGACAATTATCATCAAAACTATCCGTAATGTGAGCAAGATTTAACAACAAGAGATGGAAGGCATAGGATGATTTATCATATATGTACAGTACCAGTACTTGTAGAATGATTGATTAAAGGTGAAATATTGTACAATGTATATAGCTGTACCTGT
>BROG01001449.1:0-54444 GCA_030159075.1 Atrina japonica | reverse complement strand
GACCTATGCTCGGCACTTACGGTCCTTGAGCAACGTCATATTTAATATACTTCAGATTTTAAATAAGTTCATAGACATGGACAGTCGTTAATTTCCATGGTTACAGTCAACTCGTACCAATTGCAACTTGTACCCAAGAACTGGATGACTCGTACCGATGTTTTTCAACTGACTCGTACCGATGCTTTTTAGCCGA
Source organism: Atrina japonica (assembly GCA_030159075.1). Taxonomy (NCBI): domain Eukaryota; kingdom Metazoa; phylum Mollusca; class Bivalvia; order Pterioida; family Pinnidae; genus Atrina; species Atrina japonica. The sequence goes on along the minus strand of BROG01001449.1, from coordinate 54,248 downwards.
CTCGTACCGATGCTTTTTAGCTGACTCGTACCGATGCTTTTCAACTGACTCGTACCGATGCTTTTTAGCTGACTTTTACCGATGTTTTTAACTGACTTGTACCGATGTTTTTTGGATGAATCGTACTTATGTACTAATTGACTCTTTGATTTTGAAAGTATTTGCCAAGATGTACCTACTAGGTAATTACTATGACGTCATTTAATGTTTGAAATTTCATATTGGTTTCTGTGGAAATGAATTAAATTGCTACGCATACAGACAGGGGTAGCTATCAAGTTGTTAGGTCTATCTGTTAATCAAACTCGTCTGAGAAATCTTGATTTTTATATCTTTTCAACTTGCAAGTACATTTAGCTAAATTAACAACGATGTATTAGCATAAGTTTTCGATGTTATACTTCCAATGTCGATCTAAGTGATCTCCACATCGATGGAACGGCCATGAACTGTACATTGGCGATCTCTAAAATAAAGGTGTCTGTATCATGCATATTTCATCATTTCCTGAACTATTTAGCGCATGTGTGCACTGGTTTTATTTCATAAAATTGTATTTCATAAAAATGGAATAATCAGACACTTTTTATGATACTTCCTGTCAGCGAGATTGAGAGGTCATATGGCTGTAAGTATCTCCCTGTTTTATCATGCAAGAGATAAAGGGCTTGAAATATATCAATATATGTATGGATATGTTGACGAAAGTGATTACAATCAGCAGGTATAGGAATACCAGGTACCGGGATAATATATACCCTTGGGTACACAAATGATCCACCAGCAGTGGCAAAGACCCGGCGCTTGTAAATACCATCAACATAATGCCAAAGTTATAGTATAAAAGTAAAAACACTTACATCCATTAGGATGCATACGTTTGATGAAGTTTTGTGCCTGGACTATGTTCCTCTTCGTGGCAGTTACAACTGTGTTGGGTTTCCAGTATTTGAAATTAGAACTAAAGGTCATTATATTGAACCTATCTCCTTCGTGAAGATCCCCAAGAATTTTAACCATAGCGTCCCGAAGCTGAGCGATCTTTTTTCCAGTCATTGATGTACTGACGTCGAGAATGAAAAGGACATCTTTAGGAATGGGTTCCGTGACATCAGGGGCGAAGAAGTGAACAAAATAGCCGTCGACTACCTACAAAATGTATGGAAAGCAATATCGGAAACACATTACCATAGTGTATAACATGAAAATTCCATACTTTTAGCCTTTTATTAAATATAAAATGGCATACAATGTGCATGTATAGAAATCATATAACAAGGGTTCACAAATGAAATATGTTATGCTTTCTTTTCATCGAGTTTTTCTTCCTAATAGAAGCTTTGAATGAAATATAAACAAAACCGAATACATTCATGAAGGGAATATCGTATGTGTTCTAGTGACTTAGTTTCTGTATCCTTAACCTAATTAATACTCTACTTTCATTTTATCGAAATAAATGTTCCCATAGATTTTACTTGCTGTATTACTCACCAAAATATCTCCAGCATCGTATTTCCTGTCAATGTCATATTCTACCACGAACTGTCCAGAGATCCCTTGTTTTGAACGTTTCTTTTGATCCTCCTTGCTAGGGTTAAAATAAACCCTTGCTGCCCTTGTTGAAGGGCGCTCAATTATCGCAAATTCGTTGGATCCTGTTTGTATATACCAAATATGATTAATTTAATCAATTTTACTTCTACCACCTCATATAATAGTTTCCTCTAAATAAACATTCTAGATACAAATTTACATATCTAAAATCATTGACCATTTAAGTTTACATATGGCAAATTTCAAGAATCCTAGTGTTACACGGACGGAAATAATAAAATTAATTAAGTTGATAATATTAAACAATTTTCAATTTTTATGCATGAATATGCCACTTTATATAATATTAAATCAATTTAATACATATTCAAATAAAATGATTTATTTTATTTCACTGTTTTTACTATTTACGTAACAAATGAAATGAGCCCAAAATAGGACGGAATGAATTCCCTTCAGTTTTGATGTCATTTTTCAGATGTTGTTAAAAAACGTATTATGGAAAACAGAATGAATCTTTTCAGGGTTCTACCCAAAACTGATTTAAAAGGAGTGCCTCACTTGTTTTATTTATTTTTGTATATATATATATATATATATATATATATATATATATATATATATATATATATATATATTTATATATATATATATATATATCAGAAATATATTAGTCTAGATGTATGCAACAACTAATAGTACTATGAAACATGATATACGTCCGTTTTGATTAAAGGGAAATAGCATTCACGGCAACCAAGCTTTAATTTTTGGTGGTATAAGCGGCATGCTATGAGGGAGCAGTCATTAATGTTGAATTGAGTCTAATGTGGACTTTTGGGTCCGTAACACTTTAGATTTTATCTTGTGTACAATAGTTTCAAATTATGAAACATAGAATAACATAAAACACACCAAATTAATACAATATGTACATGTAATTTTTGCCCCCTTGTGAACAGCTCAGCCTGGACGTTCCTTCTCAAGTTAGAGACAAAGACCCTTAATTTATTATCAAGCTCAAACTATAAATACACAAATTAAAGGTAGAAAAAAAAAACAATAGGTGATAATGGCCATCTAAAGTCGTGTTTATACTGTTTATAATCTTAATATCAAGGAGGATCGTCAGATGTCAGAGACGGGTATTTACCTTTCGGCTCTGCTCTGACTAACGTTAAATGCCGAACTTGCCTAAGGGAATTTAGTCAAAGGAAAAGAGAGAATATAAAATGCAAAGCAGAAATTTAGCTGACAATAAATGAATGAACGTGTTGTATGATGAGCAGATTTTGTCTCGAGCAGTTTATTGGTCAAAAAGACGACATATATCGTAAACAATTATTTTATGATAGCACTTATATCCCATAATGCATCATAACAATTTTCAGCCACATATGCAGCCTAATTCAATATGCCTGACAGAAATAGGACAGGGGCGTTACGTCATTTGACCTTACTGGGTCACGTTACTATATATAGCAATTCACACCTTCAAAAGGGCATGAAGGATCATGTTTAATGGCTTAATAGTACAGCTGCATACTTCTAGAATAATATATATATATATATATATATATATATATATATATATATATATATATATATATATATATATATATATATATATATATTCATCATTGAGGTCAAAAAGGACATTTTTCTGTCCTGTTTGTAATGCATAACATTAGCGGCATACATGTCCAATTATTTGTCTTGTGTAGAGACTTGGGGATATAATTGTAACAGAGGCAGTATGAAATAGTAATTATGGAATCGCAAAAGCTGATTTAAAGTCAAGTATGTCAGAAATCAGTTGACCTGGTGGGTTTTTATCGTTGCTAATGTTACATAATTTTAAATTCTAAAGACGCTTATTTCATAGCTGGAGGAACATTGATCGGAAGCATTGATATTGACAATGATAATTGAAATGTTCCGTCCAACAATAGTAACACTAGCACAAGTGTAACATTAGCAACATATTTCCTCCTTATTTCATATAATATATGTGTAACATACGCATTGATGGAATGATTTCAGTGGGACTTATTCCGTCCATGTAACACTAGCATCCTGAAAACTGACATATATATGTATATATAAATTAATGATAAAACTGAGATAGTTCAAAATAAAGCTTTACCGGTCACATCTGTTGTCAAATCATTCCGAAGTGGGGGTACCTTTATTGCCGTGATGTCTCTAGCTTCTTCGATAGAAATACTGATAACAAAATCATCAACGACTTGTCCAGGATCAATATAGATAACATGTTGATATGATCCTTTTCTCCTATGGAGTAGCTCCTGGTAAGTCAAGTTGAAAGTTACCTTTTCCAGAGCACCAACATTAACTGTTACGGAGAAACGATTTGTTTCTCTTGGTCTGTAAAAATGGAGGACATAGTGAAAAGGGGAAAATTCTTATTTTCAGTAAAAGTACGATGCCATTACTATATCATAAACAGAATACAATGATCAAGACGATCGTTTCTGTCAATCAGACTTCAATTTAAAATAGATGTTTATTTTCTAAAATTAAGAATAGACGTTTGTTTTCTAAAATTTGAAATAGATGTTTATTTTTTAAAATTTGAAATAGATGTATATTTTTTAAAATTTAAAATAGATGTTTACTTTATAAAATTTAGTATAGATGTCTATTTTTTTTAAATCTAAAATAGATGTTTAATATCTAAAATTAAAAATAGATGTTTATTTTCTAAAATTTAAAATAGATGTTTATTTTCTAAAATTTTAGATAGATGTTTATGTACTAGCAATTACATGTACCTATCATTACTAAACATCATTTGAACCTTAGCACATGATCCCACGTCTAGATACTCCCCAGGTCCTTGTTTGTCCAATGTTCATCACATTTGTATACTGTCTCTTGGACCAATTGACATACATAACACACATGAATCTATACATTTTGCTAGTATTTAATTTTTACAGTACTGTACTATTGACCGATTCACATAAGATGGCGGGGCGGAGTAACCTTTTAATTATCATACGGATGATTCTACTCACTTTTGGATTATGGCAAGCCGCACGAAAAAAAACCAGTTTTATTCCTCACTGGATGCTCTCTTATGTATGGTGACAAATAGGAACGATAACTCTAGTCAGTGTAATTTAAATGTCATGCTTTATTACCTAAAATTGAAACTCATCCAGGTCAAAAAAGGGCTCACAAGACTCCACTCCGCCAGGTTATATGGATTTTACAATAAACAATCCCGTTCGGACAAAAGGTCGATGGCTTATTTTGCTTATGTAATTGTTAATTACTGTTATTTGTCATTGTAAACAATTTTTTTGGAATTGGTTGCTTGATAAGTACCTTTGAGTCACAATTCCAGCACTTTGACCTTTCTTTTTAGCTGTATCATACTTTTTCTTTGCCTTGACTTTCTCGTTCACGTCACCGGGGTATATTCGTCCACCAATTTCCCTTATATCATATAAAATTAGAATAGATGTACGTGCAAATGTAGGACATGAAAGTAGGTATATAGAACATGTAAGTATGTAGAACATGTAAGTAAGTATGTATGTATGTGAGTATGTATGATATGTAAGTATGTAAAACATTTGAATAAGTATGTAGAACATACAAGTATGTAGGACAAATAAGTGCGTATGTAGGACATGTAAGTATGTAGGACATGTCAGTATGTAGGACATGTAAGTATATAGGGCATATAAGTAAGTATGTAAAACATGTCAATATGTATGTTGGACATGTAAGTATTTAGGACATGTAAGAAAGTATGTGGATTATGTAAGCATGTATGACATGTAATAACGTATATGGACATGCAAATATATAAACATGTACTTATGTAGGAAATGTAAGTAAGTATGTAGGACATGCAAGTGTGTGTGTAGAACATTTAAGTACGTATGAAGGGCATGAAATTATGTAGGACATGCAAGTACGAATGAAGGACATGAAATTATTTATGACATGTAAGTAAGTATCCAAGACATGTAAGTATGTAATACATGTAAGTAAGTATCCATGACATGTAAGTATGTAGAACAAGTAAGTATGTAGGACATATAAGAATGTTAGACATGTAAGTATGTATGATGTGTTATAACGTGTGTAGAACATAAAAGTATGGAGAACAGTGAGTAAATATGTCTGACATGTTATACGTATGTAGGTGTTCTGACAACAAACTGAGATGTTGATTTCATGTTTCAGAAGAACAAAATACTCTATTTGAATGTTTCTGGTATACATAACATTGACGGTAATATAATGTTACAAAACAGAATAAAATGAATATTAAGTGAAGCAAATTTGTAAAATTGAAGTATTTAAACAATCATGGATATTATCATTGTATTATTTCGATTTAGGTCTCGGGAAAATACAGCCTAAAACAGAAATGTTTATTGCAGATACCTAATATAAGTTCAGATATTATGCCTATCATTAATTTGTTCAAATATTTGTTAATTCTAAATGCTTGCTTTTATGCCTATAACTATGTCAACAATCAGTAACATAGTATTATAAAGGCCCAACAGTTTGACAAATACATCTCGTGTTTAAAAGATCCATAATAATTCCCAAACGTGCATATCAAACAAGATAGTTTACTTTTATACTCATTACAATTTTAAAATGATAACAGATAAATAAATCAGTACTTGTTTACCTATTGCGTTGTTAAGTTATTTTGCAAATTTGACGGTCTGTATAATAGCCTTGTTTGCGATTAATCTGTGTCATTTAAATGAAATGTTATCTATTCGAGAGAGGTTCTTCCTCACCTATTTTACTTGAATTTCACTGTAGACTCACGGTGAGTGTGACCAGTCAACAGGGGATGCTTACTCCTCCATAAACCTGATTCCACCTCTGCATTTCCAGGGGTCCTTGTTTCTAGATTTGTATATGTATTATGACCATCTTATTGATTTATACTTTGGTGTCCGAGAATTTATATTGGTATAACTGAAAGTTTCTTATTATCCTTGTATCACACAAGTAAGAAGAAAAGAAGGAACCTATCCCGAAAAATTCTTTCAAATTTCCAAATACTAGGACCAGATAAATCCGTATTAATGTATGATTTTTACAGTTTTCGGGTACCCTGATGACACACACACATACACACACATACTATATATATATATATATATATATATATATATATATATATATATATATATGTGTGTGTATATGTATGTATATGTATGTATGTATGTATGTATGTATGTATGTATGTATGTATATACGATGTATGTATGTATGTATGTATGTATGTACGTATGTATGTATGTATGTATGTATGTATGTATGTATGTATTCGATACTTACATTTGGAAATCCGAGATGTAAGCTTCATCCGGTAGCACAATTTCAAATGTTGCCTCTTTTGCTTCATTGCTTGGATTGACAACTCGACTTGTCACCAGTGTTGTTGCAAACCTGTATTTTATATCCGACTGTATGTGCAGATAGTATATACTAGGTTTCTGAAATAAAAACATGTATTTCCAATTGACATAAGTACATACACTGATTAACGTTACTTATTATTTTATTATATGATAGATACTTATCTTCTACTAATAGAATGTGCAATTAAAGGGACACACATCTCCCACATTGAAATTACGATACATTATTTGGCCTTGTCTGAAACCACTTTCTCTTCAGAAAAATTGATGAAGTCTAATTGACAGAAACGAATGTTTTGAGCATTATAACTTTGGTATATATATATACATATATATAAATATATATATATATATATAAAGTTACATTTTTGACTACAGGAAGTCGATTAAATTAATGTGTTTCAATTATAATATCAGTCACATAAACAAATACACAAAACGCACCTCTTGGTTTCCAGAGCTCCATGTTTGTCCATTTTTACCGGATTTTTATCTATGTCCTGGACATTCTATTGATTTATACTTTGGTATCTTAGATTTTTTTATATTTACAACATTAGCAATTGACTGATAAATTGATCCCATACTTTGAGTATTTGGCTAAGGGGTCTTAATCTTAAATTCGGAAACTCGATACTTCTAGGGGTTTTTGATGTCACAATTGTGGACCGAAGACCGAGATTCTGATAGGTCGATTAATATTTTGTTTACCCAATATTTCAGAAGGCAACAATTATTTTATATTTTATATTTATACACCAGTATTGTTTATACTTCCGTTTAAGTGCGTGCAAATTGTCAACACCATGGGGTTGACAAGAAAATCTTTCCCATAAAAAGATGGTTAAGCTTTGAAAAATTGGAGAATTTAAAAGTTCTCCCACGAATTACTACTGTCACCAATTTACGACATCTTTACGGGATAAATCACGACTGTGAGAAAGAGTGAGATACCGCCTTATTTTGATCTGGATCTGACAGCGGATTCACATCGGTAACGATATGGTATCAGGGACTACTAACTTCTCCGTGATACCTGATCCCATTTATGGATTTCCAGTGCTCGTAGTAGTCCATTTTCCCGGAACAAATATACTTTTTACATTGAGTGATGGGCATTCTTAACTGTATACACCCCTAGGTTTACATAAACCCAGACGATTATCTTATACAGGAGTACTATTTCTCTTAGACACTATCATTTAAATTCTAATTTTTTTGAAAGCTAAGATATTCATTTTACAGGGGATACTCTTCGACGGATTTGGCAAAACATTTAGATTTATAATTTGGCCTTGTAATATAAAAATACCATCGTTTCTTTCGGAAGTGTACATTTATAGCAAAAAATGAGCCTTGAGCACTTGCTTTGACCCCTTATCGAAGACTGTAACTTTGGTATTGTTAATAATATTTATGAAGCTATCGTATTCACTCCTTCGAAACTGGTTGATTATTGGTTTCTTTATCCTATATATAAACGACAATCACAGACATGTGGCTTAAACTACACAGTAATTCTTATGTACTTTTCATTTCTGAAACATGATCATAATGGACAACAGACATATCGACAATTATGCTATCTAATATCCTAGTATGCGGCCTTAGCGTCGTGTCTGGAAATTATGTTTAACTCGCAAAGTTTTACAAATTTTGGAAATTTATAACTTTACACATTGGATATATATATATATCGCGAATATAAAAAATCGCAATCGTTTCAGAAGAGAGAGAAAAAACGTGAAAATTACAACCCGTGGAATTAAACATCTGTACAGTATCATTTTGATAGAGAGAAAATCGCAGCCATTTATTTTACACATTTAAAATCTCTCTCTCTCTCTCTCTCTCTCTCTCTCTCTCTCTCTCTCTCTCTCTCTCTCTCTCTCTCTCTCTCTCACACACACACACACACACATAGTCGAGAATAGTTATAATAGTTGAAAACCGTTGTAATTAAATATACGCTAATTTCAAAACATGTTACTTTTCTTTCAATATGATTTCTAGGCTTGAAGAACCTGTGAACTGGCAATAAAAAGGTTACTTCATTCATACATTTTATTTTCCCTTGGTCATATATCATATCTCAACAAGTTGAAAAATATCCAAAATATCTGCTGATCATGACTTGGTCGATCAAACCTATTGTACAAGTATTTAATTTCAAGACAATGATCAAACTGTGATAAGTTTATGGAATCATCTCTTGTTTTGTTCTTCAAATCAGACAAAGACGATTGTTGGTCTAGATAAAGAGATTATACAGATTGACTTAGGACTGCCTATAGAGTGTTCGTGTATCACACGCTATGCCCTATCCTAAATGATAAGTATAGGGTGCGGAAAAATCAATTACTCGTATGATTCGATCTTCGGTTCATATCTGTCCATCGCGATGTCATGCAATATGTATATCCGCCATAATTCCTAAAGCTAACGTTATACATTTACCTTATATTATTTTTACAGTTACAAATGTCAATTCAAAAAATCTTTGTTTCTGATTTGAAATAAAACAACTATTTTAAGTAGTTTGTGTGACAGTTTATTTCTGCGCAAAACATACCAAACGTTATCTTCACGACAACGGACATACTGCATGTACTGAGCTAAAAATTTACTGTCGAAGAAACTATGTTTATTATTTATGTGCGGTACAGATTTTATTTCTATTTTTCATTTTCAGGCGAGATAGGTATTTAACCTTATGAATCATTCATCACAGTTAATCTGGAAATCCCTGATTTACTACTCGTGTAGGACAGATTATACATACTTGCATCATACCATAGTTACTATATGGAAGCCCGTTCTTGTGAAGATAAGCCGTATAGAAATTTACGAGCAAGTGGGTAACAAATTGGTTGTTTGTAAGCGGGTATCATATTCGGTGTTCCTGGATGCACGGGCATCATATTGGTTGTCCGCAATTGTACGGGTAAGTGGAAATCAAATTGGTTGTCCGTAAGTGGTAGGGTAAGTGGGAATCAAATTAGTTGTCCGTAAGTGTACGGGTAAGTGGGAATCAAATTAGTTGTCCGTAAGTTTACGGGTAGTGGGGATCATATTGGTTGTTCCTGAATGTACGAGTAAATGGGTATCATATTGGTTGTTCCAAGATGTACGGTTAAGTGGGTATCTGATTAATTGTCCGAAAGTGTACGGGTAAGTGGAGTATCTGATTGATTGTCCGTAAGTGTACGGGTAAGTGGTCATCTGATTGATTGTTCGTAAGTGTACAGGTAAGTGGGTATCTGTGTATCTGTTTGTTTGTCCGTAAGTGTACGGGTAAATGGGTATCATATTGGTTGTCCGTAAGTGTACGGGGTAAGTGGATATCTGATTGATTGTTCGTTGGTTGGTTGTATTGTTGTTTAACGTCCCATTCAATAATTTTTCACGCATAATGGAGACGTCCCCAAATGCTGGCGAAGGGCTTCAAATTTTGGCCTATCCTCGGCACTTACGGCCATTGATCAGTGAGGGTTCTTTAACGTGCCGACACCTACTGTGACACGGGACCTGTATTTTTTCTGTCTCATCCGAAGGTCAGGAATCCCACCTGCCGCTGGCTGGACGCGGACTCACGACCTCACGATCAAAAGTCGAGCGCGCTACCGACTGAGCTGATGGTTCCAAATTGTATGGGTAATATGACTTCAGATTTGTTGTCCGTAAGTGTAAGATATCCGTAAGTGTAAAATATGTGGGTAACTTTAACATAAGTTCACCTTTACCGGGAATTGAGATCGTTTATACGATTCAGCTTGAAAACGCCCATTAATGAGGAAGTATATTGACAATTATCACGTTCCATAAAATGATCCTCTTGATGATAACTAAAATTTGACCTACTTACATTTACAATGAATAACACATGCAAAATGAACACTAAACGATATCGGTTGACATTTTTTGTATTCTATTGATGAAAACCATGCCATTCACTGACACAGGTAAAGAAATTGATGTAACGGAAACCAGTGAAATTGATATATAAAAGGTAATCCCTATCAGTTATTTCCACATGTATCTTTGTTAGATAATATCATAAACATACTACCTACCAAAGTTATAATATGAGTTGCACAATACGTTCAAAATAAAGTGACAATATGAAAACAACTACAAAATAAAAATGTTTGTATAGACGACAACATCTTGTGTATCGAGATATCGCGAGAGTCGTATTTCGAATGCCAAGTTTGAACAGTATCAAAACATTTCTGGGACAGTATGCATATGGTGTATGTTAAAATGACATTTAGAATGGATTTCCCTTCATCTAGAAGTTTCATTATGTCTGACATTTTTAAAATGAGATACTACATGGTAATTGGACTCTTTGTGAGTAGTGGTTATGATGATTACTGATAATTGAACATGTGGTATTCAATTTAATATCCAGATTGCAAACAACACATGTTTTACCTATTAACACAAAAGTAGCTGCTGGTTATTTCGACTTTCCATATATCCGAAATTAGGGTCTATATTTGTCTTGTTTGTGTAGCTCGCTTCATATCTAGGGTAATATATCTTTATTCACACACCCTTCATGCTTAGACATTTTACTTACAATAGACACAGGTGGGAAATTAACCACTTAACTATATTTCAAACGTGATGATTTCGGCTTTCCCATAGTAAATTTTTCACATTTATGTAATAATATCCCACAATCACCTGCATATGACGTTTATATCTCACAAATGATTCGATATGCCAGGGCGTGTTCAACATATGAACATTTCTTATACAGAGGTAAACTAGACACTAAGAAATTATTGACACAGGGATATCGAAAACCGCGTTCGATGTCAACGTTCTGCAAATTTTATGGTCGGTATAATAATCTTGTTTGCGATTTTTCTGTTTCACAAAGTGAAATGTTGAGTTGCCTGTTCGATGGCGGTTGTTGAGACGTCTGTACCAATTGTGACGACGATTCGTTCCTCATGTAATTCATTTGGATCCGACTAGACTCATCGCGAGTGTGACCGGTCAACAGGGGATGCTTACTCCCCTATGGCACCTGATCCCATCTCTTGATTTCCATAGGTCTTTGTTAGTCCAATTCTTACCAGATTTGTATCTATATCCTGGATATCCTAAAGATTTATACTTTGGTATCTGAGATTTTTATATTACTAACAATACCATATTTATAGGTGTAGATGATGCAAAAGGTGTTTCTAAATCCATGTAATAGTACCGACTGTAAAATGAATATTTTATCAAACGAAACGATCATTTTGAACATTTGTTTTGGGCTCTTGTAAACTATAATTTGGTATTGTTAATAATATTTCTGCCAGAGAGAGAGAGAGAGAGAGAGAGAGAGAGAGAGAGAGAGAGAGAGAGAGAGAGAGAGAGAGAGAGAGAGAGAGAGAGAGAGAGACGCACAGACAGACGGACAGAGTAACAGTCATTATTCTGTATATATGCATTTTATTATTTTATCAACATTCCAACATAGTTTGATGCTTTGAACAACCCCTACTTGCATATCCTGAGTATAGAGGGTGTCTATATAAACTATATTGTTGAATCACACAGTTATCGTTACGCATTGAAAACCTCTGATTTGCACCGAATACAAAAAACAGTTCTTGCCTACGCAATATTTGTGATATAATTTTGTTCCAAAAACTGATATCAAATCTAAAAATATCGATTTCTAATTATGCACATTGAAATCTTAAATAACTTGCTTTTGCATTTGCAAACTTTATATAAAAGCTGCAGAAACTTAAAAAATCAAAATAACAAATAGAAGTGAAAATAGAAACATCGGTGCATTTTTAATCAAGAGAGCGAAAATAAAATTCCAGAGCGGTGAAAGTTTTGTACAGAATTCAGTCAAGGACGAACAGATGAAGTACTGGTCTAATTGTGATGATAATATATAGATAGAGCTTCAATGGTTGTAACCATCTCTAAGTAAAAGATATCTGGTTTTACTAGTACTACTACTACTACTACTACTACTACTAGTAGTAGTAGTAGTAGTACTAGTAGTAGTAGTAGTAGTAGTAGTAGTAGTAGTTGTACTAGTAGTAGTAGTAGTAGTAGTAGTAATAGTAGTAATAGTAGTAGTAGTAGTAGTAGTAGTAGTAGTAGTAGCAATAATAGTAGTAGTAATAGTAATAGTAGTAAACGTTGTTGTTGTTGTTGTTGTTGTTGTTGTTAGTATTAGGAGCAGTAGTCGAAGTAGTAGATGTAGAAGTAGATTTTATGACATTCACCAAGCTGTTTTCACTAATCGTTATTTAAAACTTTGAATGTTGTTTGTTTTCAATTAAACGAAATATATGTTAGGGAAAATATTTTACAAATATATTCATACATATAAAAATGCATTTTCATTAACATACGTATTGTTTGTATCTAATACTCTGAGTTTACATCTGAATTATGAGATAAATTGAATTACTGACATTTTATGATTGTGATCGATTTAAATACATACATGTATAGTTATGCAGGTGCTAAACACGTCTGTGAAATATATTTACGGTACCTGTGCATTTTGAATGGCAACAGGTATGAATTAAACATTCATCTTAAACTGACCTAACCGAGTTACCTTTTGTAAGAAAAATTCAGGTAAACTAAGGTGGAAAACACAGACACGGGCATACAGGTGAACATACATAAGCACGCATACAAAAAACACACTACGAAAGGCACTTACCTCATTTACCTGACCATCGTTTGAATCGATGACAACTAAAAAACACCATAACAAGAGCAACAATATATTTCTATCCGCCATTTATATCATCCAAGTTTTCTTTTCTCTATGATTAAATCCTAGCTTTTGCGCATAACATAATTTGACCTGATAACGACACGTTCAATGCGAAACCGGAATGTCGTGCTGTTATACTGAAAATGTCCCGAAGCGTAAGTTCAAGTACATGTGCACAAATCCTTAAGGTCTGATAAATCAGACTCTAGTAATGAAAAGGGAAAACTTTGTTTGTTTGTTTGTTTCAAGGACCGTTGCTATATATAGACCTGATGTGGAAAGGTTCTTATTTATAAGTAATATCCACTTTCGTACGACTTTGTTACACGCCAAAAACAAACAAAAATAATAAAACGTATAACAAAAGCTAAATTAATTGTTAAGATCAAGGTTATTCCTCCATGTATACCCACACATAAAATCCAGCAGTAAATGAACATACCATGCACCTGTTCGGCGTTTAAACGGTCGTCCAAATAAATGATATGGTGATTATTGTTGAATGATAGTCATGGGTCAAGGGGTCGAAAATATTGGGTTTTGAATCTATATTATGAATTATTTGATGGGATATCTAATTTAATATCAACGATCTTTTATCACGTACATCAAATAAACGGTTCTAAAGGCGTACCTTCAGAATATTTATTTGATAGGTAATTCAAGATTTATACTGAGCTTATTTGTATATTTAAGTGCATTGATTTTCTTTAATAATTTAAAAAAAATTAGAATGAATTACATATATCTTTATTTTTCTGTTAACTAGTGCGTTTAGTATCTTGTCTTTACAAGTATCGCCACTGAATGATACTCTTCAATTGATTATTGACAAACTGAGCTTGTTTTGAAGTTATGTGTTTCTTTCGAAGACCCTAGAATTATATACTGACCTTTAAACAAGCTTTGCTGTATGTCTTTGAAATGATTTATTTTCAACTTTTGTTCTTTATGTTAAAACACATACTTTTTATTAACGTATCTTGTGACTGATATTTGGAAAATAATTTCCATTCCAATACAAAGTAAATCAAAAGGCAATTTTCTGAACTTGATCATCATAACTATCATCATCATCATCATCATCATCATCATCATCATCCATCCATCCATCTACCTACCCATCCATTTAATATATATATATATATATATATATATATATATATATATATATATATATATATATATATATATATATATATATATATATAAACAAGACATAATGTTCAGTTGTAAGGACAAATAAATAGAAATATGAAGTGGCCTAGAAAACAAGTGATTAGGTAGAACTGGACAGACAACAATGATAAGTTAAATTTATAATTACCAATTAACTCTTTAAATGACATCGCAAATGCATTATGTACATGGAAATAAGACGAGAGGCGATTTTAGGGTAGTACGTTTGTTTATTTGCATTTGGTATATAAAAACATTTATCTTCCCGATATTTGCTATATCTTCCGGATTATATCTTAAAGGTATCATTAATTGATTATATAAATCATTGTTTCGTCATCTAAATGACTAAATACCTCTTAACAGATCGCCATGTCTTTAAATCCTAAGTTGTTTCTCACGAGAAAAATGCTGCTAAAAGGTATATTTAAAGACGAACGCTAATACAAAGATTTAAGACTTCAAATCTCTAAAATAAATAAAACAAGAAATTGTTTTGCTCACCGATGTTATGTTTATATACATAGACGTTATAAGTATATATCGAAACTGAGCTGCATTAAAGTACCCCTGTATACTGGAAAATCTACTGAAATCCCTTTGAATACGACATAGAAGTTCTAACAGTTGACTCAAGGCGAAAAACAAACAGGGATCCCAAACAGGATTAGGTCATGTGTCCGGCAGGTGTCAGCATCTGATGTAATGATAAAATGTATTTTATATTTTCGGAAGTTGCAGTATATATATATATATATATATATATATATATATATATATATATATATATATATATATATATATATATATATATATATATATATATATATATATATATATAGATATATAGTATTCGTATATTTATATATATATATACTATATATATATATAAGGAACACATCTCTTCTATAAAATCCTTGTAAAGTTTTGATTATTGTAATTACTTCCGTCTTTATCGTCTTGTCTTGGGTTTCAAAATCATATTTCATATTGAAACAATCGGATCATGTAGGTCGCATGCTGTCATGTCTCTTTCAAAGATATGTCAATTCTGCCATTAAATATTTATTAAAATTGACGTGAATCCTGTAATTAGTGTAGCCCTTGAGTATATCACATAGTTACTTAGAAGAAGGCCAATCTATTAGTCGCGACAGTTCTAAAACATTTGGTAAATGAACATCTTTTCAAATTTTAATCTATGTATAAAACAATTCATTTGTATTTCCATGTTAAAACAGGAATTAGTTACAGCTAGACAATAGGTTAAATCCTTCTTATATTCAGTATTTAACCTATAGCGTGAACAAATGCTATTTCACGGTTTATTTATTGGTAATATTATGTTTATTAAATAACTTCCATATTATTTACATTAGTGTTAGAACAGCGAGCAGAGTTTCATATATTGATTTTTAACGTGTTAAAAACAATTAATTTATGAATTTGAATCAAAATTTCATACAAGTATTGTTGTTTGAGATCAGTGTTTAAATTCTTTGCTGATTTTGATGAAAAACACTCTGAGGTATTGAAGTGCCATTTTTCTACCGTAATCTTAAAATTGCGATCAAAAGAACATGAATGTCACTGGTATAAGTCGGAAGGCGCCATGACAGATTGAACCTTTACTGTAAATCGAGTATCACTCACCCTTGATCATAAATTATAGTTAATCATCATCTACCTATCCCCCTTTTCTCAGAAATTAGTTTTGTTTCATTAGGAACTTCCATGAGTTCTTAGAACATGCGGATGACAATCTGAGTCTTCGAATTCTAAGTTCGCTAACCGAGAGACGTTAAATATCTTGACATAAGTGGAATAATTTGGCTATCTCTTTTTCATCGCTGGTATTTCTAAAATTGCAATTATGAAAAAGAGTCTCTGTGTGAAAACAAACTGATTTGTAAGTTTTAACGTGATAAAAATGAAAGTATTATGTAATGGTATGGGGAAAAAACTTATGCTTAAACATATGAGATTAGACAGATGTAGATAATACTTAAGAATATCGAGTCAAGTTACAAATATAAGCTTTATAAGTTTGTCAGTTTGTTATTTCGAAATTTCACGAAAAATATTTATTTTTGAGAATTGCGAAATGTCGAATCTTCAAAGTTGGTTCTGCGCTGTTTTTCATAATGGAAAGCCAGAAATAGCATAGTATGAGAATTCTGACATGGTATAACTGATATACGCAGAGAGATTGTTCAAGATATAGAGCGAAATAAAATAAATATGTTCTGTCAACAAGACATTTTTGCAGAGTTTTTGGATGATAACTTTAAAACATTTTGACTTTTATGCTGTGATATCTCTGGGAAAGTTGATAATACCTCAAATGATGTATTAATTAACATCGCTCCCTGCAGGTCAGGATAGAATTACAATGGCATTAAACTTTCCTTGAAAACAGGATCTAACTGCACTCTTGCTGTTATTTTCGATGTGTATCTTTGATAAAAATAAAATCGTACAAAGGTTATTCGGGTCCCACTTGTAATATATAAAACCAGATAACGATGTCTGTACCGTTTATATCAGATTATAATAATAATAATAATAATAATAATAATAATAATAATAATAATAATAATAATAATAAAAATAATAATAATATTATTAATAATATTAATAATTATTATCATTATTATTATTATTATTATTATTATTATTATTATTGTGTCATTTGGTAACTTTAAACAAGGAAGTTGATTTCCAATTTAAATGTTAGCAAGTTTTCTGTTAATTATGAGAAGGGTACAACGATAACGAGTCATCTGGCCAGAGATTTATATAATCTAACACTACTTTGAGGGAGGGATGGCGAAATCTCAATCCCAGTGCACACAATTTTGTTTGTCCGTGACGAGGCTTGCTGAGTCATGGACTGATAAAACTCTGTGCACTAGGATTAAGATTTCGTCATCCTTCCCTCAAAATGGTGTTTGCCTGTTTTCTCTCACTTTGGAACAGTAAAACGGAGCGATTACACCCATCTACAGACGACAACAACATTTTAAACAACATTTGTGGCACTTCCGGAATGGGCTTATCTCACCCTGCAGGGTGAGATAACATTTCCGCTGACATCTAAATTCGCGGACAAATCAGACTCAAGTGAGAAAAAAATAATCAACCCTTACCTTGAGGATATGACAAAGGAATTTAAATCCTCGGGATAAAATTCTACATTGACACACCATCGGCAAGCCTTACCCTCGGATCGAGATTCCTTTGTCATACCCTCAAGGTAGGGGTAGATTTTATTAATCTTTTCTCCCAACTCCAGCATGAAGTATAACGAAGAAGTTCCAATAGATATCAGAAAGTCCAAGTCCATTAGAACACAACGAATTAGATATAACAACTGTTTCAACACGAAGAACAATTGCAAATCCCAAACGGGATGAGACCAGGTGTCCGGATGGAGTCAGCGTCCCCTGCCAGCCTGCAACACCTGTCGCAAATATTCCATGAAAACTTCACGAATTCGATGAAAAGTTCAAAATCACTGAAAAGGTCAATGTAACGATGGTCTCAAAAAGAAAAAAAATCGAAAAACGTAATTTCAAGAAGTTCTGTCCTATTTGAAAATTGCATTCCAAACGTGTATATTAAATTTCATGGCTTCCGGGCTTCTTTGAACTGAAAAATTCAAATTGAGCTGTGACCTACACTTTTTTTTCTTTCAAGATATTAACACAGATTTTATTCGGTATACTAGATATATATCATTAACCCTAACACCATAATGAAGTTTGATAGTGTTTAGTTATTTTGAATTGAAAACTTTCATATCATGCTATAACCACGACCTTTCATTCCATGACCTTGAATCTTCAACAAATTTTCTTCAATATATTTCCTCAGATCATCAACACTAGCTAAAGTATAGTTTAAAAATTTTATCTGTGACTTTTCCTTTGCTTCAATAACCTTGTAACTTCACACATAAAATTTTCAGTACATCCCCTACCGAATTATGTATCATATATTTAGAATCCTAATTATTATACAGTACCAATGTAATTTTGAATTGAAAAATATATATATATATATTAACTGTATCCATGATCATGGATCCGATTACCTTGAAACTACATACATATATTTTATTATATGAAATATTTGAAATATTTATATTTTATCAACCCGAAAATACTTATCAAATAGATATATAACAAATGTATTCTAAATATCAAGAATAAATGTATATTGAAAACAAAAACTAAATGTATCTAAGATCTTGAAACATGTATGTTAGATAATATATATATATATATATATATATATATATATATATATATATATATATATATATATATATATATATATATATACGAAAAAACAGTTAAACACTCAATATTCGCAAATTTTCGGCCCCTTGTGCTTATCAAGTGTAAGACGATAGTATACATATTAGTAACATAGACTAGTACTAAGTCTGCACAATACACAGCTTCATGGCAAATGTTTCCAGATGTTTATCAATAACGTATAAATCTTTAAAAGACTTAAAACTATGTAACTAATATACATATTGTCGTCTTTCACTTGATAATGGCAAAGGGGCCGACAATTTGTGAATATTGAGTGTTTTACTGTTTTTTCGTATATACATATATATATATATATATATATATATATATATATATATATATATATATATA
The DNA here is from genome assembly GCA_030159075.1 of Atrina japonica. Classification (NCBI taxonomy): domain Eukaryota; kingdom Metazoa; phylum Mollusca; class Bivalvia; order Pterioida; family Pinnidae; genus Atrina; species Atrina japonica. Next base: position 34,644 of record BROG01001449.1, on the reverse strand, counting down.
TATATATATATATATATATATATATATATAAAGTAAAATCTTAAAATATGATTAATGTACATCACTGCATACATTATAGGGAAGTGGAACCATATAGACACCATAACATATCGACCACGTGTAAAAGTCATAATGAAGAAGTATCAATGAATACACAAAATATTATGTCCATTAGAAAACTACAATTTAGATATCAAAATTGTCTCAACATGAAGAACGATTGCAAATCCCAAACGGGATGGAAACAGGTGCCCGGAAAGAGTCAGTGTTCCCTGTTAGTATACCACATCCGTCGCAAATGTCATATGGATAGAAAAATAACGAGTTGCAATGGCAACACCTATTGAAAGAGATCCCTTAGAGTGTCCATCAGCCCAATCATTCTATTATTCCGTCGCATAGTTACGGCCTATAGTTAATTATATGCAATATTTTGTTCGCCTATTAAACTGGGTCCGAAGTTATCAAATGCACTCAGTAGTCTAGTTCAACGAACTTTAATTTCATGATTTAAATGTAAAACACACAAAATATATGCTGGACCTGCACATGTTTGTTTAGAATTGTAAATAATTATGACAATTAAATTTGGTGAATCTTGGTTCGGTTTCTAAACACAACTTAAATTGACAGGATGTTACTTATACATAGCTAGTTGTGCATAAAATGCAAGGCTCACACCGTCATTAGCCAATGTAGCCACGTACTTTTTTTTCAAGATTGGCTAAAAATGAATTTAATTAGCTAATTTACTGGTTAATATTTGTGTTCATTTTTCATGCGTGTCATACATGTTGTGATATGTACTATTGTTTAAACCAGAAATAATATTGCACGAGCACACTGCAGACAATAGCATTTTACTTAATATAAACACAGACGGGGAATTAGCAACTAAGCTATACGATAAACGCGACGATTTCGGCTTTCCCATCGTAAATTTTCCACATTTAAGTAGTAATATCCCTCAGTCACCCGCATATGGAGTTTATATTTCACAAATGATCCGATATGCCAGGGCGTGCACAACATATGAAAATTTCATATACAGAGGTAAACAAATTATTGACACAGGGATATCGAAAACCGCGTTTAATGTCAACGTTCTGCAAATTTTACGGTCGGTATAATAATCTTGTTTGCGACTACTCTGTTTCACTAAGTGAAATGTTGAGTTGCCTTTTCGTTTGCTGTTGTTGAGACGTCTGTACCAATTGTGACGAGGATAAACGTCTCACTTGTTTCATTGGACTTGACTGTGGACTCACGGCGGGTGTGACCGGTCGACAGGGGATGCTTACTCCTCCATGGCACCTGATCCCACCTCTTGGTTTCCAGAGGTCCGTGTTTGTCCATTTTTACCGGATTTGTATCTATGTCCTGGACATTCTTTTGATCTATATTTTGGTATCTGAAATTTTTATATTGATAATTCACACAGCATGAGTAAGGACATGCGTGATCGGTAAAAGCAGAATTATTCAGAAAATTATCCTGGTCGGCTAAATCTCCAGACTTTCACAAGTAGTGTGTACATGTAACGTGTATATAGTTTGGATCATTAAAACCTGGAAGCCACCATATAACTGATCAATTGTTGAGTGTGGCATGAAACAACATTCAAAAAAAAAAAGAAAACAGAAGTTGGAATTTGTCCCCATATCATGTTCCCACTGTTTTGTAAAACCCCTCCTAAAAAAAAGTGGGAACTTGATGCCCATGTTGTGTAAAATTAAAAAAAAAGGTATCATCATCCATTGACCTGACTAGTCAAAATTTCAATTTGCTAAAATCAGTCTAGGTTGACTGATCCTAATCCTGAAGGTAGACATGTTCGGAAGACATTTTGTAACTATATATTAAAACTGATATATGTAATAACATACATAGGTATACCAAATACATGTTAGACTGTATTTGTCTCTCGGTTTAACTATAGGTTCACCTAGTTTAAAATATATTTTAAAATTTACCGCGTAAAGTACAGGCCCTATAATTAATTGTCCCATTGTTGTTATTCTATATAAGACATTAAACTATGATTTGTTCACCATCATGATGATCTTATCCTTGAATTGTTTTTGTAAATTCATCATTTTGTATCAGCTGTATATAACTGGCTTTATAATCATAGGCCTATCCCTGTGTGTTTTTATCTTAGATGCCAAATATTGAAATCGGTGTGATTTTATAAATTTAATTACAGAGAGGTTGTTCTAGGTTAGATAAAACTTGTAATCAATCCATTGTGTTTATTGTAATTAATATATCTATATTTCATCACAGCGTTGTGCACGTGGTCTACTCAAAGAATTAGATTTGGTTCTGACGGAAAAATTATCGGACAGTTTACGTGTATGTGTTAGACTACAATGTCATGGAATATAAAAATGCTGACACCAAATCGGGATCGAGATGTCACAATTTGATTCATAGAGAGTTTCAACTTCCGGCACGTGTTTATTTTTCTTTTTTCCCCCCATGTACCCTTATTTTCTGTATGGTATACAAAAGGAGACGGTAAAATAGAGGATACACAATCACAATGGTTAAACAGTTTTTAAGTAAGTAAACCTTATTGTTAATGGAAACTTTAGATTATACAGTTAATCTTCATTTACAACGTTAACCAATATTTTCATTTGGCCAGATGAGGATCGAGGTAAAGATTTATAAAAAATATTCAGTAATTGGTAAACATGACAAAAACTATTCAGTGAACATCTTTATCTGGGTATACCTATATATGGATGGAAGAGACTGCTGCTGAAGACGATCTTGCAACTGCAAGTAACATCTTCAGTATCAAGCTCTTTAGGTGGTGGGGCTGATGCAGGGCAGAGAGGGTTTCAATGAAACTTTTAGGTTTGGATGATATCTTGCCCCTTGGTCTTGCTGGCATGCTTGATGCTATATCGTTGGATTTTAAACTCTACTAATTTTGATGCAGAATATGCACTCCTTTGACTACTCGCCAGAACCCGTAGCAATGTCGAACAATATTATATGTACAAACTTGTACATGTACAGATTATAGACAAACTTGTTTTATGTCGGGACATTTCGGATGTTGTGTTAATAAATGTCTTGCCAAATCATAGCTTAACTCATAGCATGTTGCACAACTTCTTTTCCCACCAAGAGATGCTAACAAGGGGCGATATGTCCACAACCCATATACAAAAATGTACAATGTTTCCTCGATATTTCCTTGATATGTACTCAAAGTGAAAACTTGTACGACAATTTTAAACTGTTGAAATTCTCGCTGTTGTTTTTCGAGAATCAGCAACAAGAAGAGACGTCTGTTCTACATGCAAAGATACGTGCTGGAGACCCAAACGACACCTGCTGACTAATGGCGAGTTTGAACTCACAGCAACTCGTAGTGCCAACTTGTGACAAGTGTGACCTAGGATTTATTGACTTCTTAAAATTTTATTTGGTTGTTGTTCAGAATGAACTGTTTCTAAAGCAAAAAGTTCTGGTTTTGATATTTCATTAAACAGTCGTAACAAAGTACATGGAGATGAGGTACAAAATGTACATATATATAATTTAATTAATTAATAAATTATATTAGCAAAAATCCATTTGATTTCAATAAAAATCCATTATTAATCTTTTATTGAAAACGGATCTGTTTTCTACTTCACTACAATTTGTAAGTAAATGTACATGTACATGTATCTTAGTAGTACATGTACAGTGTATCTTAATTAGTAGTACATATACATGTATCTTAATTAGTAGTACATTGTACATATACATGTATCTGAATTAGTAGTACATATACATGTATCTTAATTAGTAGTACATATACATGTATCTTAATTAGTAGTACATATACATGTATCTTAATTAGTAGTACATTGTACATATACATGTATCTGAATTAGTAGTACATATACATGTATCTGAATTAGTACTAGTAGTACATATACATGTATCTTAATTAGTAGTACATTGTACATATACATGTATCTGAATTAGTAGTACATATACATGTATCTTAATTAGTAGTAAATTGTACATATACATGTATCTTAATTAGTATATGTGTACAATGTACATGTATCGTAATTAGAAGTACATTGTACAATGTAATATATATATACTTAAGTAAATCAAAAGTTTGGCGTATGTCGTTTTTTTGTGTCCCAGTAGATTCAGTTTCTTATCTTTTTTTTCAGAAAAAAAGAGTAAACGCCAGTCAGCTAGGCAAAGATACAAAGTAGAAAAAAAGGTAAGTGATAGAAATGTCTTACAGCTGAGAAATTTTCTCCTTTGAAATTAGTATTTTTGTGAATAATTTTGTCTGGCCATTTTAATCAGTCTTATCTGACATGTGCTGAAGTACATTGTACTTTCACTGGACTGATGAAAGATAAAGGGAAAAGTGTGATAGTTGAGCCCCACAGTATATTTCAGGTGAATCAATGCAGGGATATTTATCTTGCCATCATTTTCTGAATGATGCACATTGTACAAGTACAATTGTGTGGTTTATGATTTCGATACAGAGCTATAATTGGCAACACATTTGGTTATCAGCAGCTGATGCGATGATCTGCATCATAATCTTCTGTGGTCAATGTCAGCAGTAAATCTTAATAATAGTCTTGTTTGGTGATATGCATGTACATGCATATATCTAGCTTTAGAGCAAGTCAGAGTCCTAATAAAGAGTTATTAACTTTTAATTACATGTTAGGGCCTCGACATTAGGAACTGGCCGTCCGTCAGTGACAGGTAGATTTGCCTATCAGACAGGCACAATGTACTATGAAGAAGTCGATCTTCATTTGACCAATGGGACAGGTGCATTTTTTTCATCAAAGGATTTGTTAAAGTCAAAAGGCATTCTGTTTAAACATGTCGGTATCGCTTTGTAATAAATGAACATCTCGCTATTTCAACAATAATTGTCATTGTAAACCCCCCAAAAAAAAAAAAAAAAAAAAAAAAAAAAAAAAAAAAAAAAAAAAAAAAAAAAAAAAAAAAAAAAAAAACCCCCCCCCCCCCCCCGCTATTTCAACAATAATTGTCATTGTAAATATGAACTATAAAGACTTTGAATTTATTTGATTAAAAAGTCGGACAGATACATGTCGTATGTCATTAGAAAGATCTAGAACTGTCTGACAGGACATGTACCCCAAAAAGTTAATGTGGAGCCATTTGTGCTCCAGATAACTTTCAGAGAACTTGGGGACAATACCAAGTACCCACCATTTTTCTAATGCAGTGGGTAAGTGGTATTTTTATCCACAAAGTTTCCTGTCAAGTGGGTATTTTCTCATTCTGCTTTCATATTATGGTTTCTATCAGACAAGTATTAAGTCACATTAAATTTCTGTATTATATATTGTTTTTAAATTAAATCTTTTATTGAAGATAGGTTTATTTTAATGTATCTTGATTCTCTTCTACTTTCCATGTCCCATAAATTGTCTATGCTTTCATGTGACATTTGTACATGACTACACGTATAATTTTACTTCGTCACTGTGCTCGTTCATAGTGGTGGAAGTGGACAGACTTGTTGATCTAGATCTTCATAATATAATTATAAACTACTACAAAGATAAGACAAAAAAGAACATGTTTAAAGTGAGAGCTTTACAATCTTTTGGATTCCACAAAAACACCAAACAGTTAATGTTTTAATGACAGCATGACATAATTTATTAATTACAATACATGAATGTACAGTAAAACCTGTACATGTATATAGGGGTCACTTAAGGGACTGACTGATTTTGGCCCCTATAGACAGGTGGTCCCTATATAGAGGGTCGACCATGATGGTTTAAGTGTACCAAAATCATTTTTCTATATTGATATGTGCATGTCTTGCAAACTGACCATACTTGTACATATGCAATAATAACCACATGTCCCAAATGTAAATACCATATACATGCATATATAAATAAATCAACACACAAAAATGCAGTTAAAAATGTAACTAATTTATTAAATAAATTCCAACAAAATTTCAACGTTTTCTCTTAAATTAAAGAAATATATTTGTACCTTGTAAATAAAACGATAATTTCCTATTGTTTTACTGAGTTGAGTAACTGCATTCGAAACAAAAGGCAAAAAGCCACATGGTAATTGCTATAAATTATAGACTCATGTAGGATGTGGGCCTGACACGGTTTCGTTTAACCTTAAGTCGCACATCGAAAGCCATCTCTTTGTTTAAATTATCCAATTAACCAATTACGTACCCTCCAGGTGTATACCTCACCTGGAGATTTGTTTTATACAAGCTCTCGGTGTACAAATATCAGTCCCTGTAATAAACAAAGTCGTCTCGCTTCAAAGTGTAACATCAATTGAATGGAAAGTCTAAGTGAGATCCGAATCACCGAAAGCACGCTATATGTAAAAGTACGATATGCTTCGAAAGAAGTACCAAGAGGTATAACTCTGATTTACTCGACCTCATGGTTCAAGTGGAATGGCCGCTATACGAAGAAAACGGCAATCGCTGGGCCGTAAATTAGTGACGCTGACCGCGTTGAGCAGGTGACCACTATGTAGAGGGACATTATATAGTAAAATACAATGGGGATACTTCAGACTGACCGCTAAGAGCAGGGTCGCGCTATAAACAGGTGACCGCTATGGCAGTTTTTACTGTATATCATTTGAAACTGTTGTTATACATGTACATGTTATACAGGGACTGTCATGTTTTCAAAACAAGTTTTTTGTTCGCTTAATCTTACATTTTGTCTCACTTGCGAAGCAAAGGCGAGACATAGGAATCACTAATTCTGTCTGGCGGCAATGGTTGCGGCAGCGTCATCAACAACTCCTAAACTACTGGGTGGATTAGAACCATACTTCACACAAATTATCCTCATGTATCCTAGATGTGCCTTTTTGGGGTACTAAGGTCGGTTTGACCTACCTTCGGGAAACTAGTTAACAGCTACTGAAAATTGTTTCTGGAGCAGAACTCCTAAACTACTAGGAGAATTGTAACCATACTTCACACAAATGATCCTCACGTACCCTAGATGTGCCTTTTGGGATACTAAGGTCAGTCTGACCTACTGTCTGGAAACTAGGTCACAGTCACTGAAAATTGTTTCCAGAGCAGAACTCCTAAACTGTGGGGTGAATTGTAACCATACTTAACTCAAATGATCCTCATGTACCCTAGATGCCTAGATGTGCCTTTTCAGATACTAAGGTCAGTCTGACCTACTTTCTGGAAAGTAGGTCACAGTCACTGAATATCGCTTTCGGAGCAGAACTCCTAAACTATTGGGTGGATTGGAACCATACTTCACACAAATGATCCTCATGTGCCCTAGATGTGCCTTTTTCGGTACTAAGGTCAGTCTGACCTACTTTCTGGAAACAAAGTCAGTCATTGAAAATCGTTTCTGAAGCAGAACTCCTAAACTCCCAGGTGGATTGGAACTGCACATTACACAAATGACCCCCATATACCTTAGTTGTGCCCTTTTTGGTACTGACCTGATTTCTGGAAAGTAGGTGACAGCTACTGTTATTTATATCATTTATCAATATTATTGCTCATTCGTCACAGGCGAGACACATAGGACCTTGGAGTTCACTTGATGGTTCGTTCGTTTGTTTGTTTATTGTTAAACGTCCCACTCAAGAATCTTTAACTCATATGAAGATGTCACCAAATGCCGGTGAAAGGCTTCGAATTTTGGCCTATGCTCGGCCCTTACGGCCATTTAGCAGTGAAGGGTTCTTTAACGTGCCAACACCAACTGCGACACTGGACCTCGAGTCTTACTGTCTCATCCAAAGGACAGGAAACCAACCTGCCGTCGGCTGGACTCATGACTTCACTATCAAGAGTCGAGTGCACTACCGACTTAGCCAGGCGGGCTTCACTGGTTGGTACTTACTGGTTCTCATTACTGGGTTTAACATGATGGCATTGACCAAGAATAATATAGACAACTGGAGACTTTTTTCTGTCAATTTTGGGAAAACGGCTTGGGAATTTTAATCTGAATTTGTGTTAAAATGGGGGGAAAAAATTGTAAATGTAAATACAATTATGGTATTTCATTTATAAATGCATGTCTCTTGGCACAATTTTTAGCTTTGGTTGCTGTATCCATCTGTTGTGAGATTTTTTTTAAAACCTTAGTTGATGTACCGATTTATTTGTACATTGTAGGTTAGACAACACAATAAAAAAATGAAGAAAGAATCCAGAAAGAATGGCCAGAAAAGTAAGTGATGTGGATCAGGTATCGAGTTCCAGAAGTATTGGTTTTACTCGATTTTGCGTATTCTTAGTATTCTCTGTTTAAGAAGCACCATCGCCGGTCTCCTCCATGGCACAGTGGTTAAAATTAAATCATGAAGTCTCTAACCTCTTGTCTGTTTGGGTTTGAGCCTTGCTGGAACTTAAGCGAACGGCACATTGAAATATGAATGGCCATTTAAGTGGGTCAACTTGATAACTTTGGAAGTGAAAGGGGTGAGACTTTGACCGCATTAGGAGGATTACTGCTTATTGGGATACATGTATATATTTTTATAATTAGTTTAGTGAGAAGTGACTGCTTAATCATTATTGCATATAGATGTTTGTGTTTTGCACTGGTTATTGAGATAATAGATAATTTTGGATCTTACTTTTACAATGAACATTTACAGTTTTATTAAGCATTTATCATTTGAATTTCATTAGAGCTATCATAACGGTAAATTTTGTGTCATACTTATTATTATTTGTACGTGTATTTTAACCATTTTCAGAGAGGATGAAAGATCCTGGCATCCCTAACAGTTTACCGTTCAAAGAATCCATTCTAAAAGAGGCAGAAGACAGGAAAAGAAAAGTAAGTGACCTAGTTTATCTGTCTCTCGAGTAAATCTATGTGTCTTCATGGATCGTAAAAAGAATGATCAATTTTCCTGTGTAATTGAACTAACTCTTGATGTGGTTTTACAGTGAAGTTAAATCCCTGAGGTTTACACCAAAACTTTTATTAAAAGGACTAAAAACCTATATTGCCATAGAAAACTTTAACATTTTATGCATATATTGCCTAGAATTAATGAAATAAACCGACATTTGAATATTCCTGTCATCTTCATAAGAATACAAATGTTTACTCCTCATTTTTACATTTAGATTTCTTTTCACAAATATGACATTATAACAAGTTTTTGTCTACCCGGGATATTTGAAACTTTTAATACAGACAAAGAATTCTTTTTGACAGCTTGTATGCCTCTAAAAATTTTACAAGTAAAGGGTAAATAACCATTATCGAAGAACTATTTGGAAACGATGAGTTGACTGAAATTCAAACTTTTTGTTTGGTTTGATTTCATTTGTACAAACAGTTTGTAAAATTATGAATAACTAAGTTCAATTTCATCTCTTTCTCGTACAGCTCGAGGAGGAGAGAGAAAAATTAAGAGCCAAGAGAAAACGGGAAAGGGAAAAAGTTATTGCTAAGAAGCGCAATCTTGAAGGACTAGTCAGAGATGCTCAGAGGAAAACAGCAGAATATGAGAAAAAGGTATTACACTTACTCCTGTATTGAGCTGTTGTACAGATTGCTGTGTGTACAATCCAAATGATATTTCCATAAAGTTACAATTTTTTCTCAATACCTTTTTGAGTTCATTATACTTACTCCAACTTACAACAATATAGATAACATAAAGTGGCATTAGCTGTGTGTTTTTTTTTTTTTTTTTTAATTTTCTTTTATGTTTTACTACTTATATTTATATACAATAACAAATAAGAGATATACACAGGCACAAAAATTCTGAAATTCCTATAAATTTTGTGAAAATTGCATGAGAAACCTAAATTGACACTTTTCAATTGCAGTTGATTAATTCAACCTTACTATTTGTATAATAAATACCACACAGGACCAAACCTTATTTTCACAAAACATATACGAATATATATTTTCTTTTGTCTGTGTATATCTCTTATTTGTTATTTTACAACAAATACAAGTAGTAAAATTTGAAAAAAAAATTGATGTAAACACAACTAATAGCCCTTTAAAAAAAGCCTGTAATTTGACATGTTTCTGCAAGGGTTTTGTGTATACAGTGAAACCTGTCTTGATAGACCACCTTCTATATGTGAGATATTTGCTTCTTATTCTAGAAAGGTTCACAGAAACAACAGTCCAGTCAGTTCACAGATGGAAAAGCAGTGGAAACTTCTCTTAAAGCTTTCTACAAAGAGTTCAGAAAGGTTAGAACATTTCAATTTTGTGGACGATAAAAGAATCTGAAAGTGTTAGAAGCATTCCATAAACAAGCAACCTTTATGTTTATGCAGTGATGTTGACCAGAAATTTGTCAATTTGTTTCAGAAATTGAACATAAATGTGACTGATAAGTTGGAAAATATTTTCATTTTAGATAAAAGATTTGTTTTAAATTCTGAAAATTCCTGTGATAACATTGTTTCTATAAAAATTCAAAGATGTAAATTCAGTCTTTCGGCAGTGTTTGAATTGATAATACTGTTGGGAAAGAACTCAGGTGTCAGTTCATCTGCCAATGGCATCTTACCATTGATGGAACTGACACTCGCTGGTCTGTTCCTGTCAATGGTTTCCATATTCATACATGTTATACTTTTCAATGTGTGTATATACTCTCAGTACATGTCATTCACTAAAACATTCTTTTTAAATTACTTTGGTGGGGCTCTAGGTTGTAGATGCCGCTGATGTCGTCCTGCAGGTTCTGGATGCCAGAGACCCACTAGGTAGTCGGTGTCAACAGATGGAAGAGTCCATTCTTAGTAGTGGAACCAACAAACGTTTAGTACTTGTCTTAAATAAAATAGGTAAGTCCATTAGAAATCTATTAAACATATACCTAAAAAGCTGACAGCCAATCAAATTGCTAAACCTCTTCATTGGAGGGCATTGCTATATCTGTCATGTCAAAAGTGATTGACCTTGACATTGCAGGTCAAATGACTGAAATTTTACGACATATGAATTTTACGTATAAAACAAGCCCCAGGTTCAGTTCCTGTTCCGTGTCTATCTAATTGTGTTCCTAGAAATATGGAGAAGCAGGGTTTCCAAAAAAAAAAAAAAGAAAAGAAAAACAAGAAATGTTTTTATTCATTGGAAGAGGGCTTTTCTTTCATGTTTGTGTGTTAGCCTGTGCAGCAAATGAAAATGAGACTTCCGAAATCCCAAAAGTCTATCCAATGGTAAACCGATGTAAACAGTGTAAACAACCTTGGACACACAAAATGCAGATATTGAGAATTCCTTTTATAACCATCGATAAGATTGAATAACCAAAGATGTTCTGTGTAAATTCTGCAGACTGACAATTTCTTTGTTGTGAAAAATGAGTTTTTCCCATTTGATAAACTTTCAAGATTGCCAAAGTCACATTTTCATTGGTGGAATAGGAAACACCTACGAGAGGTTACTCACATGTGAGCCCTAGCCAGTTTTCTTTATTTTGAAACCTCTTACATTGAAATCTCGCTTTATTTGAAATGATTTTGATTACCATTTATTATTATAACCCAGTTATTTTGAAACCATTGTTTATTTCGAAGACAAATCCATTTCCCTTCAATTGTTATTACCATTTATATTATAACCCAGTTATTTTGAAACCATTGTTTATTTCAAAGACAAATCCATTTCCCTTCAATTTTGATGTATCTAGGTTTGACTATAGGATGCACATATCCATAATCCTGTAAGGATGGCTTGAGTTCACAGCTGAAGATTGCAAGAATCTCAGAAAATAGTTGATACCCTTGTATTTCTATGTCATTTACATGTACTAATGTACAATTGTTTGTTTGTTATTGTTGTTTAACGTCCCACTCAAGAATCATTCACTCATATGGAGACATCATCAGATGCTGATGAAGTGCTTCAAATTTTGGCCTATGCTCGACACTTACGGCCATTGAGCAGTGAAGGTTCTTTAACGTGCCGACACCCTACCATGACATGGGACCTCGGTTTTTATTGTCTCATCTGAAGGACAGGATACCAACCTGCCACGGGCTGGACCCGAATTCACGACCTCACAATCAAGAGTCCAGTGCGCTACCGACTGAGCCAAGTCGGCTTACTAATGTACAGATCATAATTTGTGTTTAGTGAATGATATCGCCAATAATATTTGTGCTTGGCATTCTATTCCAGATTTAATTCCGAGAGAAAATGTAGAAGCCTGGTTGAAACATTTGCGCAATGAGTTCCCGACGGTAGCTTTCAAAGCTTCAACACAAAGCCAGAATGAAAATTTGGTATGTACATTGATGTACTGTATGTTTGCTACATAGATTTGAGAAGTGAGATTTTGTGTGTCGGTGTTGTCTTTCATCTTCAGGGCTTGATGTTACCATTTGCTTGCTTGCCCAGGGCAAGCAATAGTTGGAGCCGAGGAGCACAATTTAAATAGCCATTTACCCAACTGGGCAATCACAGTAGTGATACCAGTCTATTGGTTCAGTTATTTCTTTAATTATTGATAAATATATGTAATTGTTAACCTAATGTCTCTGTTTAGATCATGTCATTTACTAGTCATTTTGTTATACATGTATTTTGCGAGATGACAACCTAAGTGGAGATAACTTGTGTCAAATCCTGTTGCCTTTAGAAAATTCAATAAATTTTTATCAATCACTTCATGTATCCTGGTAGAAACATTTTTTTTTGTCTCTAAAGGAGATTAAAGAGATCAGTTTCTTTTTTTGAAGCCCAAACAGGTCAAAGTGCATTTCTAAAAACTTTCTTAAAGAACTTGAATTTCTATTTTATAGTCAATTAAATATGCAGGTCTTTAGCTCGTGGCCCAAATTTTCACAGAACACTTCGGTTTGTGCCTTACGATATTATGGCAACAGTATTTGATGTGTGGGGCCTCCGTGGCCGAGTGGTTAGAGCATTGCGCTGTCAATCACAAGGCCTCTCATCTCTGGTTCAAATCCCGAATTTCAAATTAAGTGGGAAAGTTTGCCAGTTTTCTTGCGGAAGGTCGGTGGTCTTTGCCCGGGTAACCGGGGTTTCTCCTCCACCAATAAAAACTGGACGCCATCATATGACTGAAAAATTGTTGAGTATGGCATAAAACAAAAAAAAAGAAAAAAAAAGTATTTTATGTGTAATAGAGGAACCAATACGGGACAGAATGAACATTTCTGGATATGATTAATTGATAGTGAGAGATGTATAAAATTATAAAATGTGAATCAAATGTGTAAGACAAAGCAAGAGTACAGAAGTGGACATAGATAATTTGCATAATTCATTTTCACTATATATTCTTTATAAATTTACATTTTTCAAAAATTGTTCTGAAATTCTTCTTTGATCTAATTTGAACAATTTAAACAAAACTTGATTCATGGAAAGTTTAGCTTTTGGTACTGTTTGGGAAGACATTTCATTGCAATCTATCTATAATTTCAGTAGAAATGCTTTTTTTCTTCTTGAAAGTAAAGTTCTAGTGACGCCATTTTGATGTTTATTACAAAAATAATTACATGATTCTTAAACACAAAAATTAAATCCCGAATTCTATGGAAATCTATGGATGTAAAGTATTGAAAATACAGTGGAATCTCGTTATCTCCAAACCCACGGGACCGCCCCTATTACCATGATATATCCAGAATTCGAGATAACTGAAATATTTAATTGATATATTATTCTATCTATAAATATTGGGACCGGACATTCAATTTTGACATATCCGGAATTATTAAAATTAGGCCCAGACTAGGTTAAATGTGCCCTATATCATTTATTTTGGACATCTACTCAATCCAGAGGACAAAATCAAACAAATGCAGAATCAGTAAGTTGATACAGTGAAATTTAGTTTTGTAACTTACTTTTGTCCCATTACTGTAGATAGGATAAAATGCCATATTTTTTTTCTGGTTTATTTTTGCATACCCTTTGTTACAGAGTCGCACAAAAGTTCCATTACAACTGGCCAGTGATGACTTGTTGAAGTCTAGCCATTGTGTTGGTGCAGAGATACTCATGAAACTGTTGGGAAACTACTGTCGCAATCAAGATATTAAAACAGCCATTAGAGTTGGTGTAGTTGGTAAGAGTAATGTATCATGTATTAGTGCGAGAGAACCCTGAGAGAGAGAAAGAAAGAGCAATAGAGTGAGAAAGAGAGGTAGAGATAGAAAGAGAGACAAAGAGAGAGATTGAGCATGATAGAAAGAGGGAGATGTTGAGGGAGATAGAGAGAGAAATAGAGTAAGAAGGAGAAGTAGAGATAGAACAAGAGACAAAGAGAGAGATTGAGCATGATAGAAAGAGGGAGATGTTGAGGGAGATAGAGAGAGAAATAGAGTAAGAAGGAGAAGTAGAGATAGAACAAGAGACAAAGAAAGGGAGAACTTGAGCGAGATAGAAAGAGAGGGAGGTGTTGAGAGGGAGGGAGAGAGAAAGAGAGAGATAGAGAACAAGAGAGAGAGAGTATAACGCCAGTGAAGTAGTTGGATAAGTACAGTTGAACCCAGATATATTGAAACCAAGATTTGCAACAAAACAGTGTGTTATAAATGTCCTCATTTACATTTGCTGAAATTAAAATGCCTCGACCCAGTAAAAACTGTTACATTTTGCTTTGTTGAATACTGGGCTTTTTCAGCAGATCTATCGATAGATCAATGGACTTTGTCCGATATCAGTGATAGATTGAATACATCTGCAGATAAATTAATGGGTTATTGATATACCTAGACAAGGCTAACCCTGGACTCAGAAAACTCTAAGCCAAAATATTTGCCAACCAAGATATTTTTTAGCCAATTGAAATCTTTATAGTCAGGTCAACAAAAATTGACACCAGTGATATTTTTTAATTTTACATAACATGGTGGTGACAAGTGGAAACTATATATACATGTACGTGTGATATTATGTGGCACACTATTTGTAAGTCTGGGAGTTTACTTGATTTCGTAAATTTTTGGCACAATTCTGTTTTTGCCAGTCGAGCATATCCTTGTTAACATGCTGTGTGCATCATCAAATTTAGTTGTCTGTGTTCAAGCTATTTCTTTCTCTTTTAGATGACAGCAGTATGATACACATACAACATGTACCAAAATTACTAAAAAACTATTAGCCAGAAAATTAGCGATTTACAGTATTTTTTTAGCCAGTCTTGAAAAATTTAGTCAGTGCCTACATTGGCTATTGTACAGGGTGAGCCCTGCTAGATCCAGTTGAATTTCTAGAAGCTAGTATAAAAAAGAAAAAGAATTCTGAATTGGTAATTTTGTAGGCCTGCAGTAGCCTACACATACAGCTGTAGACATAAACTCTTACTGTAGGCAATTAGAATATAAATACTCGGAACTCTCGTAGCTGCCACATACAAAATTTATTTATATTCAATCAACAACTCAAGCTACCTTAACACGTTGCTGAGACACTTGACACGGGTTCGGATTTTAGGGATACGGGTATGTGTATTTACATGTACACATACCCATACATGTTGCGAGGTTGAACCTCTCTAATACAAGCATTATGCTGGTCAAGAAAGAGCTCATGAGACTCCATTCCTGTCAGGTTATATGACTAGAGTCAGTATAGAGTAAATGTAAAGTACAATGTTTTTCATCTGTCAGTGAGTACAAATGTCCTATAGTCAATCTCAGAGCTGGGCCATCAAACTGATGTATAGGTTCATGTTGGTGTAAAATAACCGCATGTTACAGGTTATGCAACTATGCTGTTGTGTCACAGGGATTTTCCTAGGCTGATTTGGGGTCTGGTTACAGGACCCATTCTCAATGTAAAAGGGGCTTGTATTTTCCTAATATTTTGCAAAAATTCCCGATTTTGAAATTCAAATTAAAGAATAAAGTATTTTCAAATAACTGTCTAAAATTAAGTGTTACTATTTTAATAAAAATGTCATATTCCCCCCCTCCCCCCCAATTTTCTAAACTCTGGATTCATGTTTTTGGAGGTAGGAAAATCCCTGTATCACTGTATTGCTTTGACCTGCCCCTTCAGCATGCCCCTTTAGACGATTTTACATCTTCAGTTTTATTTCAATGCATCATCAAATGAAATAAACTCATTTGTTAAATCACAGCAGGAAGTTTACATTTTAGCTCACGTATGTTTAACTTCTCCTCTCAAACCGCTGAACAGATTTTGGCAAAACTTTATAGCATGCAAGTACGCAAGGTCCTCTACAAGTTTTATTTTTTTCTACCAGATCAGCTCAGGTGTAGATTCAGAACCTCATTGTATCTGAATGATCTACATGGATGTATCATTCATGTTTCCGTCTTTCTTAGAAACTGGAATACATGCATATTTTACGTCTTTTCAGACTTTTTTTTATCGTCGTTTTATTGGATGTGGTTTCCTTCATTACACATAGATTTACTAGGATACATTCATTTCATTTATCCCAATGTCCACACAGGTTTTCCAAATACGGGAAAAAGTAGCATCATTAACAGTCTAAAGAGGGCAAAAGCTTGTAATGTTGGTGCGATGCCTGGGGTCACAAAGTAAGTATTGGCATTTACAGTTTACAGTAGTTCTACTAAAACAAATACAGAAAATAAATCGGAATTGGAACATTTGTGACTGTAATTTGATATACATATACTTGTCTTAGTTACTTTCGGAGTTTTTTTTTTTCTGTCATTCCTAAAAATTTGGCCATTCCAAGTGAATTTTATGTTTAGCATCCACCCTAAGATAATAAACCTATCTTTCTATCCGGAAAAATAATATAAACTCAAAACAACAGAAGATAAGATATTCTTGGGAGATCTAATGCAATTTAAAGCACATTTATGTATTAACATTAAGAGACAAACAATATTAAACATTTAAAATTCATTTCTTTGATAAATAAACTATGAAATAATAGTCTTTCCATTGATGAAAATAAATGTTCATGTTTAACTGTTCATTTAAGGTCTAAGTTCAGTATTTTTGCCCGTAAATGTTTGTGGGTCTATTAATTCTGGAATATTCAAACCTCTGATTTAGTTGTATTCATGTTAACTCATCAATCCTGTAAAGACAATGTACATCAATGATTGAGACCAGTCCAAATGTGTCTTTAGGGTTGAATGAATTAATTTATGTATTTCTAAAATTAATGTATATGAAAATTAGTTACTATTAACTATTCACTATGTAACAATATCATAGAATTGAAAAACAGTTATGTGAATAAAATTCGGGAAAAAATAAATATTTTCTCTCTGTAGTTTTGACCAAGTGTTATGAATATTTTAGTTAAAATAAGAGTAATCTCAAATCTATCATTTCAACAATAAGATTTTGGAATGATGTGAATAAGAGAATGTTCTCAGACTATTATAAAGTAGGATTTTTAAATAATATTGTAGAACATTCATACTGGCTTAATGTGAAATATATTTTTCTGGCTTTTTGTAGAACCATGCAAGAAGTACAGCTGGATAAACACATCAAATTGTTGGACAGTCCAGGAGTTGTGATGGCACAAAGTGATTCTGATACATCGGTCATATTACGGAACTGTGTGAAGGTCAGTTTAGTAGTTCATTGTAAAGGTAGGTCAGTTTAGTAGATCATTGTAAAGGTAGGTCAGTTTAGTAGATCATTGTAAAGGTAGGTCAGTTTAGTAGATCATTGTAAAGGTAGGTCAGTTTAGTAGATCATTGTTAGGTAGGTTAGTTAAGTAGATCATTGTGAAGTAGGTCTTTTCGGTAGATCATTGTGAAGGTAGGTCAGTTTAGTAGATCATTGTTAGATAGGTTACTTAAGTATATCATTGTGAAGATCATTGAGATCATTGTAAAGGTAGGTCAGTTTAGTAGATCATTGCAAAAGTAGGTCACTTTATAACATCATTGTAAAGGTAGGTCAGCTTAGTAGATCATTGTTAAGGTAGGTCAGTTAAGTATATCATTGTAAAGGTAGGTCAGTTTAGTAGATCGTTGAGAAGTAGGTCAGTTTAGTAGATCATTGTGAAGTAGGTCTTTTTAGCAGATCATTGTGTTTAGTAGATCATTGCTAGGTAGATTAATTAAGTATATCATTGTGAAGGTGGGTTAGTTTAGTAGATCATTGTAAGGTAGATTAGTTTAGTAGATCATTATGAAGGTTTTTTTAGTAAATCACTGTGAAGGTAGGTTAGTTTAGTAGATCTTTGTAAAATAGGTAAGTTTAGTAGATCACTGTTAAGGCCAGTTTAGTAGATCACTGAAGTATGTTAGTTAAGTAGATCATTATTAAGAATGTTAGTTTAGTAGATCACTGTAAAGGTCAGTTTAGTAGAAAATTGTGAAGTAGGCAGGGTTTTCCCTGGGATTTTCAAATGAGGAGTCCATGGACTCCCACAACTACAAAATTAGGAGTCCATTTGGTAATTTAGGAGTCCATTTGGAGTCCACTTCAATTCGACCAGAAAATATCAAGAGTACATGTGGAGCATTTATTTTCTGATATAACTTAATCGTGTCGGAATAGTGAGTAATTTTTCCCGCACTCATATGTGAAACAAAACATCAGCGCCATTTTTATACGTTACTGTAACACCATCGTAACTTCCTGGTTTGTTCTTGAACCCTCAGAGTTCCCTTAATTCAGTATATAATTATTGTATACATAAATGTACTATAGATTAAAGGTTTATAAGAAATTAAATAAAATATAGTTGTTTTAACTACATTTGAAATCATATGGAAAATTTATATTAAAAATCTATAAATTGTAATACAATTACATGTTTTTAGAATTATAGATGCAAAACTGAAAAGTTACTAAATACATGTAGCCTTCTAATTGATGCCTCAAATTTATTTATTTGAAAATTATATCTATTTTATCCATTTTAAGTGTTAAAGTACTTTATCATATGTAGGATTTACATAAACATTTGTGTAAATAAATCATTTTATATAACTATCATTAGTACTTTAATTATTATTTTTTAATTTCCATAATTCAAATGAAAGTCGGGTTTGGTATCCCTTCTTTAATTTATACTTCCGGTAGTACCCATAAAGTGATGAACGATGTTGTCTTGTTGATTCTAGATCTATATTAGAGGTAAATATTTTCCTGTTTTATTATTGATAAGAATTAAAATGATGAATTCAGTTTCTTGGTTTTCTTGTGGAATTGCACTAGAACATAAGAAATGGAGATAAAAAAGAAGCAAACTGGTAGAAATAGGTCGCATGCTTGGTTTATTTACCCAAACGATCTCGAAAGACATCAAGTATTTAACGTGTCCACTAGGACGCAATATATCTTATTTTAGGCGTCATTTAGGATTTTTACGCGTAAATACGCAGAAATTTTGCGTCAGGGAAAACCCTGGTAGGTCATTTCAGTAGATCAATGTGAAGGTAGATCAGTTGGTAGATCATTGGGAAGTAGGTCAATTTAGTAGGGTATTGTAAAGGTAGGTCAGTTTAGTAGGTCATTGCAAAAATAGGTCAGTTTAGTCGGTCATTGTAAAGGTAGGCCAGTTCAGTAGACCATTGTAAAAGTCAGATGACTAGTATTAGGTCATTTAGTAGATCATTTTTAAAGTAAGTTTAGTAGATCATTGTTAATTGTTTGTTTGTTTGTTTATTGTTGTTTAACGTCCCACTCAAGAATATTTCACTCATATGGAGATGTCACCAAATGCCGGTGAAGGGCTTCAAATTTTTGGCCTATGCTCGGCACTTACGGCCATTGAGCAGTGAGGGTTCTTTAACGTGCCGACACCTACTGTGACACGGGACCACGGTTTTTACTGTCTCATCCGACAGACAGGAAACCAACCTGCCGCCGGCTGGACTCGAACTCACGACCTCACAATCAAGAGTCGAGCGCGCTACCGACTGAGCCAGGCCGGCTCAGGTCATTGTTAAAGGTGGCCAGTTTTGTAGATCATTGTGAAGGTAGGTTAGTTTAGTAGATCATTGTAAATGTCAGTTTAGTTGACCAGTGTAAGAGTCAGTTAAGTAGATCATTGTAAAGGTCAGTTTAGTAGATCATTGTAAAGGTTGGATAGTTTTACATGTTTATTATAATTTTCAATTTAATAACAATGATTGCAGACAATTTATATTAAAATTGTGCAATCCCTTAATCTATCTAACAAAGAAAAGCATTGCCACTGATTTTCATTTCATAGAAGGAAATTTGAGCTTGGTGGGGAAAATGTGAGTGCAGTGGAGAATTTTCCGTCACGGCACACACCTATGCTTGATTCCAGTACAGGTGTTACATTATGTCAATTAAAGCAAAACTATTGATGGATAAATGTAGTTCAAAATAGTTGTGTTACCTTGCTTGTTTACAAAAATACTTTATGTCTGACTTTATTCATACATGATATATATCTTCTTTAAATCTCTGACAGTTGAAAAGTTTGGAAGATCCCATTCACCCAGTTGAATCCATTTTGAGGAGGTGGTCCAAAGAACAGGTGATAACATATACAGTGGAGCCGTGTTATGTCGAAATCGCATGAGTCAAAATTCTGGTTATGTGAAAGTTGAGCATCCGATCCAGATTTTTATTAATATATCAATATGTTGATTAATATTTTGGTATACTTGATATTTAAGATACAAAAATGATAGGGGTGGTTCAGTGAATAACGAGATAACGAGATTCCATTGTATTTTCCATATTTTACAAACATTTATGTACCTGTATGATAATTTTTCTGTTTTATGTCATATTTCGTGTTCGCTATAGATGTGGGATTTTTTGTATAGAGTGTTTAGGAAACCAACGGAGAAATCAATTTTTTCTTCGCTTTAGCCGTAAATTCACTCAATCAGTGTTGTCTATATTCGAGTTTTACTGTATATATATATATATCTCTATATATATATATATATATATATATATATATATATATATATATATATATATATATATATATATATATCTATAAAAGTATATAAGTTATATAAGGCATTCTCAAGCCATCATGACTCTTGGGATGGCCTAGCCGTTGAGCGTTTCACTCACATGCGAGAGGTTTGGGTTAGATTTCTGGTACAGGGTGATACCAGAGACTTTAAAAATATAGTCGTGACGGTTTCTTTGCCAAACGCTTGGCATACAAAGTGAAAGGCGAGTGTCTTTTGGATGAAATATATAAAAACAAAGGTCCTGTTCACAGCATTGGCATCAGTCCATAGCTCTGGTCAAAATTTGTGGCACGTCACCTAATTCTGGTGAAAAAATCATATGTAAAACAAAATCAAAACATAGCTCTTTTTCAGCTTTTTAAGTCCTTTTTTCGGAATTTAGCAATATGCTGATGACATCTGTGAATGTTTGCAAAAGTTTTGACGCTGGTATGCATTAGGTGATTTATTCCCTTCCCCTTGGTACTGTATGATTGGTCTGCATTCATCTGTAGGTCAGTCTGTTCATCTGTGGGTCAGTCTGTTCATCTGTGGGTCAGTCTGTTCATCTGTCTGTCTTACTGTCCATCTGTCTGTCTGTTGATGGTTAAAATTTTGTAATTGGTCACAAACAG
The DNA here is from genome assembly GCA_030159075.1 of Atrina japonica. Lineage (NCBI taxonomy): Eukaryota > Metazoa > Mollusca > Bivalvia > Pterioida > Pinnidae > Atrina > Atrina japonica. Next base: position 13,098 of record BROG01001449.1, on the reverse strand, counting down.
GGGACATATATATATTTATTCATCAGTGCTATCAGAATGCTTGCTAAACAGTTGATTTAGGATGCACATGGTGTACTCATCTAAAACTGTCATTCAGATTGAAAATAAATGTAAGAAGATATATCTTACAAATTGTGTGAATGTATTACAGATAATGCTACACTACACAGTGGCTGATTACAGAGATGCCCAACAATTTCTCGCTCTCTTAGCAACCAGATTAGGAAAGCTGAAAAAAGGTGGAGTACCAGATGTGGACAAAGCTGCAAGATCGGTTCTACAGGACTGGACTACGTATGAATTTGTTAAATTTGTTAATACACATAGCCACCCACACAAACATATTAACCCTTTCAATATGATAGCCTTGAAAAACCCCTGCTGAATTCACTGTTCACAACTCAAGGTAACGTCCACAGTCAACTGGTTAAAGTGCAACACCAGATTATGAGAACATCGGAAACCATCTCGTGTTTCTCTTTCTTTTTCAATGGGATTTTCCCAGTTTCAGTTTATGATCGGAAATCACGATTATTAACGAGAGTAACTGAGAGTTTAGATGAAACTTTAATGTGTATTATCGTGTGTACATGTAATGGATATTGGTGAAAGTAAACAAGTTACGGTGAATATCATTTTGAAATTTTTGAATGAAAGTCATTGAAAAATGGCTGCAGCTTATGCATCAAAGATTCCCCCAAGATGCTTTAGATATTTTCTGATTCCGACTCTAAAAATGACTTTTTAGGATTTCATTTGAATGATGAATCTGCATGTGAACTACCTGTAAACTCTATTTCTACGGAAACAGAATCTGATTGATATCAAATCCAAATCTGAATCTAGATGATTTTACAGACAATTTCAATGTAGAAACCTCCTTCACGGAACCTGTGTCGACGAATATATTTTATCAAACAATTAAATTTAACACAGTTACAGCTAAAAGTGTTGGTCCAACTTACAATTTGGATTTTTTTATCAAGTGAGTTAGCATATTTTCATCTCTTTTTTCATGATGAGTTTATACATGACATATGTCAGAGAGGTTTTTGATATGGAACGCAAAGGAAAGATTGTGTATTCAATAAAAACTTTACATGTATGTAGAATGTATGGATTTATTCAAGTTTTGAATTCAGGAGTTCTATTTGTACATAATCAAAATAAGATCATATTCTTAACATTTCTCTCACAAATTTATTCATTCCACACCCATAAATATAAAAATCAGACAGCACAGCAAAACTACATCAAGATGAAAATATGCTACAGTGAGCAGACTGCAGAAAATAGAAAACTGCTCCAGTGTATAATAATGTCACTATGCAGCTGTGATGTTGCAGTATTGAAAGGGTGAAACACAAACGTGAACACAAATACCTTTACTTGCTTATATTCACACATACACACAAATGCTGGTATGCCCATTCATATTCACACTCACATATACCTTTACCCAGTCTTGCACACACATACACACAAACACACATATGTTTATATTGAATCTTTTAAGCCCAAATTAGATAGCATAAGTAGAAATTCTGGTTATGCTAAGGTCTAGGTGACTGGCCATATTTTTTCACCATATATTTATACCACTTTAATTTACTTTCAATATCCCCATAATATAAAATATGAAATAAGGGATGTTTGGGATTTTGTTTTCGTAATTTGCATGAATTTTCTTTACCTTAACAATCGTTGTACATGTATCTAGTTTTCAAACACAAAAAGACATGTGTATAATTTATCTTTATTATGTATCGGATTAGGATATAAACGGTCATCGACATATAAGATATACAATGGTGCTGTAGCCTACAGTACCTCTTGATCTAAAAGTTAAAAATACCACTTGACTCGGCCGTGACAATCGACTCCAAATCTAAGACGCTTCATTGTACAATTCTTCTGATTTGATTGATCTTAATTAATTAGCAATCCTGCCAATCATCACTCGATTTAGTGGGCACCTACTTGTCACTCATTCATCAACACACCGTTTGTTATTCTTCTCGGAGTTTGTGGAAGGCCAGTGGTCTTTTCCTGGATATATTGTAATTGGGTTCTCTCCTCCACCATCAAAAACTGACTGCCACCATATAAACGAAAAATTCGTTGATTGTGGCGTAAAACGAACATTCAAAATTCAAATTCACTGAAGTGTGACTGTAGCCTACCCCAAATAAACAGTAAACATGAAATTAGCTTAATAACAATTTATTATAATAAACCATCTTTCAAAAAACTTGAAATTCATGGAGACAGTGACACCATACTTTCAGTCTCAGATTCAAAATTAATTCAAATATAGTTATAGAGAGTTATAGTGCATCCTCGGGGACTTGGTTTTCTATATTGTGCATGTCCCAAAAATATTTTTATTAAGGGAAAACCTTGCTTGCAAGTTCAGTGTATTATATTTTCATTTTTTTTTTCATGTACAGAGGTAAAATCACTTATTACACACACCCGCCACAACAGCATACGTTACCAACTCACATAAGTGCAGCATTTGTACAGGAAATGGGCAAAGAATTTAGTGTGGATGACCTGATTAAAGAGGAGGAGACTACTTTACAAGGTAGGTCGATTGGGAGTAGGGCCACAATATGATTGACATGATTTAACATGCCACATGATTGATTACTCAAACCCCCATGCCACTCACAGGTACAGGGCTCTTTTGTAGGATGTTTAACAGTTTTGGGTTTTGTGGCTTCAGAGCTTATGTTGATTCTATATCTCGTTAGGATAGATGAAGCTAATTCTGTTGGGAAGTTTTTCAGTTTGCTTGTGACGAAGATTGCGATTGTTTCCAATTTAACCAGGCTTTCTCATCCTTCTCAGGGGCTGAAAATTCCTTAAGTCCGAGGTCCGGGACCAACATATTTTACTTTCGGACCCTGTCATTTTCCTTCTGTGTGAATCCGAGGACCTAACAAGTCTGAATCAGTGAATGACTATTCTGTCAATTTCTTTCTTTCTAAACTTTATTTGTTTCCTTTGTAAAGTTCAATCATCATTTTCTGATATAAACTTGTGGCAGTTTTCTGTTTACATAATTTTGTATTCCTGCCTTTGATAATTATTATATGTATTAATTATATTAAAAATCTGGCTCAGATTTATTGTAATTGGACCCATATGTTAGAGGACCAGACCCAGGCAAAATTTAACAAAAAAGTCCTGGACCCAAGCAGCTGAAAGAAAATTTTCAGCCCCTGCTTCTATAGAAGTTGCCCCAGAAACAGATTAACAAAATAATGTTGAATAAGAAGTAAAACACTGATGAATTAATATAAAAAGTCAGATAATTATCAGTAAAAGGAACTCACAAAGCATCATTGAAAGTACAGCTCTTTTTCAACTCTTGGGGGGGCCTCCATGGCCGAGTGGTTAGAGCATTGCGCTATAAATCACAAGGCCTCTCACCTCTGGTTCGAATCCCGCTAGGGTAATTTCGAATTAAGTGGGAAAGTTTGCCAGTCTTCTTGCGGAAGGTCGGTGGTCTTTACCCGGGTAACCAGGGTTTCTCCTCCACCAATAAAAAACTGGACGCCATCGTATGACTGAAAGATTGTTGAGTATGGCGTAAAACAAAAAATCAAATCAAACATTCAACTCTTGTTTGTCTTAACTTGGAAGTAATTATCTAAACAATGCAGGGAAAGATACCTTTTCTGTAAATAGAAATACAGTTGAACCTGGGTATATATTGATCTCTACAGGGAATGGATTTTTCTTTCAGGTAAAAATTTTCAAATTAACCTGTTAGAATGGTTAAAAAGAAATATGACTGGAGAATCGCAATTATTTGAACTAAAGCAGGATTTAAATGTTACGGGGTTCAGTTTAAGTGAGTATGACTGTATATGACGGGATAATATATTAGAAATATGATACACTGGAAAACAATGGACTCTGCTGTAAATCAATGACTTAGGCCAGTCCAAATGTGACTTTAGGGGTAAATTAGTTAAAATTAGGTTAGAATGTAATTTGAGAATTGAGTTACATTAACTCTTCTTTCTAACAGGTTTGGAACCGAAAAGCTGTAAACACATATTGGTGGAATCTTTGGGGCCGGCGAAAGTTGTCATGAATGAAGAGGATATTGAGGAAGTAGATGACACTATGTCAGAGGAAGAAGAAGAGGAGGAAGAGGAGGAGGAAGAAATGGAAACAGATGAGGAAAATGATAATGAGGTTATTTTATGATAAATAATATTTTTATCTGTATTTGGGTAAACATTTAGATTTATTATTTCGCCTTGTATGATACCACTTTCTCTTTAGAAAATATACATTCATTTTCAATGAATCAGTATATATTATGATCTACCACCTGATGGTGTTCACTAGAACTGTGCCATTGTCATGCAATGCTATCTATGATTGTACAGTGAAACTTGTACATAAAGACCCCTAAGGGACACACGAAAACTTTATGAAAGTCTTTATGGGGAGTTGGTCTTTATATAGAGGTTGATTTGTACACAAATGGTATTATTGGGGACAGCAAAAAACAGATTTTGTGACCAGGTGGTCTTTATACACAGGTGGTCACTGAAGCAGGTTTTACTGTATATGAATCCTCAAAGAACTGGCACTGAACGGGGTTTTGTCTGTGGTAGTGAAACAGTTAATGAAGTTATTATTTTCGCTGAAACGGGGGATATTAATTTGGGTTTGTCCCTCTGTCTTTCTGTCTGTCCCTCTGTCAGTCTGTCTGTCACACTTTGTTTCCATGCAGTCACGACAACAAATATTATCTGATTTTCTTCAAACTTGGTAACAAGTTTAAATGCCTAAAGGTTTGGACAAGGTTGATCCCCACTTTAGGCGCACATTATTTGGCAGAGTTATAGCTCCTTGATTAGCAAAAAGTCATTTTATGCTGTTTCTGTGCAATAACGACAACAAATATCAGATTTTCTTCAAATTTGGTAACAAGTTTAATACTTAAAGGGCTCGGCCAAGTTTGATTGCCACATTATTTGGCAGAGTTATGGCCCCTTGATTAACGAAAAATGTCATTTTACCACGGATCTGTGTAGCATCATTACAAGCATATAATATTCAGTCTATGCTGATTTCAAGCAGTTCACTTTATTCCGTAATACATGTTCAGTAACACATCTAACCTATGGATAACATGTATGAGGCCCTAGATTTTGTTCAATTTCCAAGCAATACATCTTGTGTCAACAGCATGAAAATTACATGTTTCAACCTAACCTCAAAAGAGTTTACCTACAATATGATTACCCCTTTACTAAAGGGGGAAAGCCTGGGATATAAATTCTACAAATTTAACTTGTTGGAACTAAATTTGAGGAATGTTTCTATAATTTTCTGTTGAATGTTCAGAATTAAAGGTGACAAATTCGTTATCCACGTTGTCATACAAGTGATACTGTTTCACATGTGCCAGACTTCCCACATTCATATACAATGATATATATATATATATATATATATATATATATATATATATATATACAGACAAACTTGTATATAAAGACCCCTCAGGGGGAATTACAAAAACGGCCTTTACAGACAGGTGGTGTTTATATACAGGGTCACATGTGATATTATGAAATCCAAGGTATCGGAGATGACTTTCATTATTTCCAACTACATATTTCTTCCCTGGTTGGATGTTTCATTTAGCAATTAAATGTATATGTATATTGTATTTATTTATTAAATGATTTTCCTAACTCCAGGGTCTGGAAAAGTTTCGAAATTCCAAATTGAGAATTTTTGCATATTTTTGGGAAAGTACAAGCCATTTTTGCATTGGGAAGGTTCCTGTAACCTGTAACTAATACATGTATAACATGTATAACATGTAAATAATGGCAATAAAAAATAATTCAATGTTTTAAGTAAAATAAATTTATGATGTAATTGAATTATAAACATGTACATCGAGGATACGGCACATTATTAAAACTGAGACAAATATCTAAAATGTGTTCAAAGTCATTGGTCAGTGTTGTTAAGTCACACAGAAGTGTAAGAATAAATAGAAAGTTGTAGATCATGTAGATACCGGTAGATGAATTTTATTTAATTTTCATTTTATTTGACATAACCCAATGCTATGAGCGCCGGTGGTTTTACTCTTTGGATTGAGGTGTTGACTTGCTTATCAAGTGATGTTCGATAAGATAAGATGTAAGACAATTACCCCATTGCATTCCAGAATATGAGAAAACAATTCATCAGTCGTTCAGTGATGATATTGAAATGCTCCTGTTTGTAAAAACACCTTGTCACGAAGTGTGTCCTTTCTGAAATTTTTCTTTTCAGTCAGCGATGATTGTTAATTCCTTTTTGTAAAAAACACCCTGTCATAAAGTACGTCTGGGTGCCTTATTACTATCCGGGGCGTTAATTGACATCTCCAGGTGTGTTGTGACTGTCAAAATATCATGTATTGCGCCATGTTGTTGATTAGGTCTCGAATTGTCCCGCGAGAATTATCTACGAGTTATCTCCCGTCCACGAGTAGTTAGTGTGTAAGCAGTCGCTATACGCAAGTAGGACAACTACCAGCGGACAAAATACAGCAGTCGCTGGTCGCGTAAGGCAGGTGGTCGCTATATAAGGGGTAAGGGGTAAATATATAGTAATTCTCAAGGGGCAGTATAACTGTATATATATATATATGAGAAGTCTATTATTCTAAGAGTTTGCAATAGCTAATCATAGTATGAGACATGATATACGCCCGTTACAAGAATTGTGATTACTCGCATTCATGGCAAGCAAGTCATTAATCTTGATTTTGACAGACATTTGTTTATAAGATGCCATCCACCTTGCTAAGACTGTCAATACTAAGATGGGAAAAGAGTTGCATACTGCCTAAAGCAAACGATTGAAGTGCTCTTCATCACGTTTTAATTACTATGGGATATCTCAAGCAATTTATTGGCCAAATAGACAACATATGCTGTCTGATTCAACATGTCTGATTGTAATGTGACTGGGGGCGCTGTATCATTTGACCTTACTAGGTCATGTAACTATATATAGCAGTGTACCCCTGCAGAGGGGTATACTGATCATGTCTAATGGTCCAAATACATGTAATAGTACAGTTTCAAACTTCTAGAGTAAAAGACATCTGAGATATATATATATATATATATATATATATATATATATATAGTAGAAAAATTATTATTCAGAACAACAAATTCCTTTGATCAAAGGAATGTGTTGTTCTGAATAATAATAATTTTTCTACTATTTCCACTGCACCAAGGACTTTTTATTTCTACTATGTATATATATATATATATATATATATATATATATATATATATATATATATATATATATATATATATATGTATACAGGTGACTCTCGATGGCTCGAACATCGAAACCTTGAAGTTTCATACAGGTCCTGATTTTTTTTCCTTCATAAATTAAGTAAATTAACTCTCGATCTCTGGAATGTCTAAACCTGGAAGTTCTTGAAACCTCAAAGTGAATTTGAACTCCCGTTTTATATATTCCTTTATATTTCACTCTCGAAACCTCAAAGTTCGAGTAATTATCGGTGAATTGATTTAAAGTCCTTGCCGTAAGCCAGAACGACAGCGGCATCCTTACCTGTAAGATTAAACAACAGGTGTTATGATAACCAGGTGACGACTAGTCCCTGCCCTAGTCGAGAAGTGATTGACAGGATTGTTAATTGATTAAGAGCTTTCAAAAGAGAAAAACTGTGTAAAGATGCGTCACAGACGATGATGTCGAGTACAAGTGTCACAACCAAGTGATAGTTTAACTTTTAGATCAAGCGGTACTGTAGATTACTGAAGCAGTAGTGAATGCTACTGCAACATTATATACCTTGTATGTCGACAATCGTTTTTTTCCAAATCGTATACATAATAAAGATAACATATTTACAGGGTTTTTATTTTTAAAATTAGGTACGGTGATTGCTTATGGCAAAATTCATACGAATTACGATAAAAAGATCTCTTGTTTTGTGTAGTATCAAGAACCTATATCGGTCAAAATGTCCATTTCCAGAACTCTCAAAACCTGGAACTGTTGAAACCTCAAAGTTTTTTGGTGGTCCTGAGGACTTAGAAGTTAAATTGAAGATTTCTGTTTTTGGAGAGAATTTTGATACATATTGATATACATTGATATATATTTTGGCAGGAGAGTGTCAGAATCCAGGGTTTTTCACCACTCGTATCCCCATCATAAAGGGAGTATTTTTTGTACCCATGGTTATATTTAGCTATTTTTTTCTTTCTCTAAAATCATCCCTGAAGTAACTCATTCACCCCTAAAGACACATCTGGACCGGTCAAAGTCATTGATCTACCGAAGAGTCCATTGATTTTCAGGAGTTGATTTGTAATATGGAAAGATGCTTTATATCAACAATATCTAAGATTGATTTCAAATTATGTCATTTATTAATGCTTACCAGAGACTTACAGAACTTTATGAATGGTTAAGCTCTCAGAATATAGTGGGTTTTCTTTTTAAAAGAAATTCCTGCAATTGACCTTCTTCTACTTTTGAAAATAACATTCCTATTTTGGAAAATGCTTTTTCAGATTTGATGGCTGTAAAATTGCCTTGGGCCATTTGTTTACCATGAGACCTTTTTGTTTGGCGAAAAATTTAAAAGGTCTACATATACATTTATCCTATAATTTTCGAAATTTTGTGCTGTATTTGTAAAATTAGAGCTCTATTAAATGCCTTATATTTGAATGAAAGACCAGTTGAAAGCTTGTATTGTTAGAGTACAACAGGTATTAAATATTACAAAATATCTGTAATATACAAAACAACTTTGTTTTAATATAGGAGTTATTCTGTTTTGTAACAGTTGAAGTCCATTTCTGTTCCCGTTAAATCCCAAAGTGTGAAATCATCTAGAAAAAGCTCTGTCAGTACAAACATAGAAGAAAAAACAAAGCAAACGGTACAAAAGAAACTCAAAGCCGGTATTATCCAGATGAATAAATCACGTAAGATGGATTTCAAGAAAATGAAGAAACAGAGAAAAAGATCAGGTTAGTAGCCAGTTAAAACATCACTGGAGGCAGCAGGCAGGCAGGAAGGCATGAAGGCAGAATGCTACTTTTGTTACTTACTTCATCCATCGTCATTAAACCACGGTCTGCTATGTTCCTTCTGCCCATGGTTTCATGCTACCAAAATCACTTGTGCATATTTGTAGGTCACCTGAGCCTGACCTTGTTGGGATCGTCTTTTGTCTCTCATTTTGTGTCGTCCACCGTGTGCCATCTGTTGTTAACATTTAGGCATTTCCAACTTCTCAAGAACCCATATGCCAATTTCGACTGCCATGTGAGGCTGCATAAAGTTTATGAATGAAAAGAAGCTAGTATACATTGGGGCCACAAAAGGGGCCAAAAAAGACAAAAACTTGGTACATCTTTAATGAAGTTGTTAGAAATTATCTAAGGATCAATTTGACAAAATTTTAAGGTCATGGGGTCAAAGGTCAAGGTCACAGGCACCTAAGTAAATGGAATTTTTTTTTTTTGGGGGGGGTTAAATTTTAGACATTTTTGACTACTTCTCCAGAACCATTGAGTCAATTTGAACCAACCTTGATAGGCAGTATAACCATATAAATTTTGCAGATGAAAATATAGAAGGAATGAATCAGCAGATAATTTTGATTTAATATATTCCTCCAAAATTATTAAAGCTACTAAAAAAACCTTACGTTACCTTAAAATGAGCGGATTGCAAAAGCCTACCAATATTTTATTTTGATGGAAAGTGTCAAGTCGACTCTCATGTAAGTTATTTCCTCTTTTTGTGGATTTGTCATGTTTTTTATTGATCTGTATTTTTAGTTTAGATTCACGTGCGCCAAAGTTGATTGTATTTTAATTTCTTTTCCTGACTATTTTTTGCCCTTTTTGACAGAAAACATTTGACCTGTCTTGAATCCATCCCTCATCATTGTAGTCTTGCACATGTAGGTAGCAAGGTTGTCCATGGTTTAGATGTTGAGCTTGAAATAATTTCACCTTTTTTATGTTGATGGTTTTCTTTTTTAGGGGAAGGGTTGCCTATTGTAGCAATGAACAATTTTTAGCAAAATTTTGCAATTTTTTGTCACTAAATTACTGTATACATGTAGAAGGGTAAAGAAAGTAAGTCTTTGTCGTGAACACTGCTTCCCCAGCATAATCACACATACATTCTGTAAAATCATCATAATGGGAGAAATCATGTTTACTTAGAGGGGAATTGGCTGTGTTCACCCCAAAAAGTTATTTTTTGTCCACTTCTACTACTTGTACTAAATTACAATAACAAATAAAAGCTATACACAGGCATAAAAAAATCTTATATTCCCATATGTATTTATTTTGTGATAATAAGGTCAGGTCCAGTTTGGTATTATAAATACAGTAAAACCTGCTATAGTGGTCACCTCTATATAAGGATTACCTGTTTATAAAGGCCAGTTTTTCCAAGTCCCTTGACTGTATACTTCAACTAAATTGAACCTGTGTATAAGGGTCACCTGCACATAAAGGCCAATATTTTCTGGTCTCTTGGGTGACCTCTATATACAGGTGTTACTGCATACAAACAGTAAGGTTGAGCTAATCAGTTGCAATTGAAAATGTGTCAAAACTGGGTTTCTCAAATATTTCTCAATTTTCACAAAATATATAGGGATTTAAGAATGTTTTGTCTGTGTATATCTCTTTTTTTTGTTATTGTATATCAAGCTAAGTAGTAAAAAGAGGAGGAGTGGTGGTGAAAAATATCACAGCTAATGACCCTTTTTAAGGTTGTCAATTTCAGGATCTTGGGTACTGTAAGTTTATCTGCTGGTCATGTTTTTCCCCATTTGAAACCTTCCCTTAACACATTATTGTTAGGCACGAGTGAAGTATTATTTAGTGGCTTTGATTCAAGTGACCATTCCAGCTTTTGTTATATTTTTTTTTTTTATCTGAATAAACTCAGTCTTGTTTGTTTGTTTTTACAGATAAATTGGCTGGGGAACTTTCAAATGCGTTCGTCTCTGCATTCAGCAAGGACTCCGATGAAGCATATGACTTCTCTGTGCTTTGACAGTATCAGAAGATGTTTCTGTTTTAACATTGCATATATTAAAATATTTCCAGGATTTATATTTTGTTACATTATACTTTCGCTATTATAACCATATATATCCAGACGCTCACATTCCTTGTCTTCATGTCATAAACGGCAAAAAAAAAAAAAGAATAAAAAAAGGATATTCATTGCAGTGAGAGATATTCATGGTAATATGTGACTCTGATTTTGCAATTATTATAGAGTTGGCATTTATATCCATGTACCCTACACACTTTTCCATCAATTGTATCTATCTATCTATAAAACAGATTTTAATTATATGAAACACAGCCTCTTTGGCAGCCTCGACTTCAAATGTCTTTATAGGCAATAATTACTTGAGGTCAAATCTTGACTGGAGAGAGGTTACTGTATTGACTGATGTTTACTGTATTTTACTGTAAAATTATTAGTTCATCATGTGTTAACTTCTTAGGTTGTGATTCGTTGGTTTATTGTTGTTTAACGTCCTACTCAAGAATCTTTCACTCATGGAGACGTCACCAAATGCCTGTGAAGGGTTTCAAATGTTGGCCTATGCTTGGCACTTACGGCCATTGAGCAGTGAGGGTTCTTTAAAGTGCAGACACCTTCTGTGACACAGGACCTCGGTTTTTACTGAAAGACAGGAAACCAACCAGCTGCTGGTTGGACTCGAACTCACAACCTTATGATCAAGAGTCAAGCGTGCTACCAACAGAGCCAGGCCGGCTCAGTTTTGATTTGTTAAAGACATACTGTCCATTGAGCTTAGTGTTCATCTGTTCTTAACAATGGGTGACTATACTGGACAACAGGCACTATACCTAAGGGGTCATATTTCCCACGGGACTATACACCATATGCACTTATATAAGAGTTATTGCCCTTATCTAGATGTCGTTTTCTCGACAACAAACTTTATTGTGAGTACAGCAGACGTACAGTCAGTGCTGGGGCAATCAAACGTTCCTAACATTGTCATGTCATCCATGCCAATCAGAATTAAATCATTGAAGATATTTTTCAAATTGAAAGCAAATGTATAACACGTGATGTACTAAATCTATTATAACCCTTTCCCTTGTGAACTGTTCTCCTATAGTGTTGTCTGGAGAGGTATAGTACTTTGAAGACGAGGGGACTCTACCTCTCCAGACAACACTTTAGGAGAACGGCTCCCTCGGGAAAGGCCATAATAGATTAATATTCTATCCGGAACTGCCGATACAGGACACTTTGTATCTCCACACATATCTTCTGCATTGTTTGTAAACATGGCGAATGGAAGATATTTTTTCCTGTTGATTGTTTATATTGATAAAATAATTTTTTAATTCATTATAATTTATATGTAAAACCTAACAAATTTGTTTAAAAAGAGGTGGTTGTTATATTGTTGTTTAACCTCCCACTCAAGAATCTTTCACTCATATGGAGACATCACCAAATGACTGTGAAGGATTTCAAATTTTGGCCTATGCTTGGCACTTATGGCCATTGAGCAGAGAGGGTTCTTCAATGTGCTGACACCTACTGTGACACAGGACCTTGGTTTTTACTGTCTCATTTGAAGGACAAGAAAAGACGGCCACCTCTGATGAGGCTCGAACCCACAACCCTCCGATTGCAAATAGAGCAAGTTACTGTGGAGCCATGATGGCTCTAATATTGTGTACTGGTACTCGATTGTGGAATAATAAATATTCAATTTTAAAATTTGCAATAGCAATTTCAGGCAAAGTGGTTGATGTTAGTTAATCACATTCATTTATCTCAAAAGCCAAACGCCTCTGCTGAGGCTCAAACCTGCGACCCTCCGGTTGCGAATTGAGCACACTACCGACGGCTCTCTTAAAAGGAGGTAAAATGGATAATCTGAAATCCAAGTCCATTAGAATACGATAAAATGAATATACAAATGGTTTCAACATAAGGGGACAAGTATATATGTCCTGCAGA
>BROG01001448.1:37500-54578 GCA_030159075.1 Atrina japonica | reverse complement strand
GAGATCTTGGGACAACAATCATAACATTTTATACTGACGACCTAGCTACAATACAAAATCGCAGTATAAAACTAACAACACATTTCTGTCAACTGTAACACAGGGAATACCACAATCTTTACTTCAGAAATCTCTTTTTTACATATAAAAACACAATTATCAACACATGGTGTTAATACTTTATAACTCTGCTGTTCATCTTACATTTGTTCACGGAACACTGATCACTTGGCGGCCTGCATATCTAATGACAAAAGTTTTCCTTTGATATCATTATACAATATGTCTGCCTCATCAGTGATATCAAACGCTTTACATTTCAATCCATTTAATCCATCATAAATACTCCACGATACATATACTGTATATCAGAAGGCCCGATATTGATTTCTGATTTAACATAAGTGTGATTAACACAGGGGTGTTTCAAATGTTTGGCCAAAGAAACCAATAATTTGATTACAGCTGTATAAACTGTTAACCACCCTAAGGGAGGAATGGAATATTCCACACTTCTGATATATGTAACTATTATCAGCTTCATTGAAATATTGTATCAGAATAAGTCAAACCAGCAACATGTATAAGGATGATCAAATGCAATTTGTTTCTATAGGTATCCAAGCAATTTTTAATCATTTATCAAGGATGATACAATAAGATTGGTTTCTTATATTTTTATTTACAACAATGGGAGGTAACTCTGGCTATGGGTGAAGTACCACAAATGACCACTTATGCAATGAACTATGCCAAATGATGCAATCAAATGTCTGTTATGTGCCACAAGGGACTAAAAATACATGTGGGACCTTGAGGTTTCTTTCATTTGCCACCACAACAATAACATACATGTAGGATCTTTAAGGTCCTTAAGTGTGCCACCATGACCATAACATACAAATAATTGCCATATGACCTTGAGGATTCTTTAACACGTGCCACCAAAGCCATAACATATAAGTTGGATTTTGAAATCTTTTTAATGTGCCAACACTACCATAACAAACATGTACATGAAGATCTAGCTGAGCTGTGAGCCATGCCCTATCACATGACTTTTATTATTTCAAATATGCAGTCCAGATTAATAATCAGTCCCTTAACATAGGATATAGATGAATCAGTATACAATCACTGGTAGTTGACCTGATCACCCCTTAAAAACAAAAGTAGACTTGCCTATTTAAGTACATGTATCTTATTGATCTGAGGAAAAATCCATCACTTTTCAAAGGAAGATGAGTTTGAGTTTAACCCTTTCACCCCCAGTATCTCTTATGGCAGGGCTCATAGTGGCATGTAATTTGGTTGCATTTGCGACTAAAAATCATAAATGACGACTAAGAATTAAAATAACTCGCCATGGGGTGCTAAATGCAATGCTATTGTACTTGGAATTCGTATTTTGTATTCTGAATGGTCCTGATCTATTTTTAACCAATCTGAGTCATAAAATGCTTCTTTTCTGCTGACTGATGCATGTTAAGAAAATGTGATTTAGGCCTATTCAAGCGCTTTTTTAACCTAAAAGGAAGTTAAACTAAAATTTGGTATAACAGTCATATACCCAATAGGCATGGTAATGATATTTCCTTGTTTGTTTCATTGATACGTCTCTAAAACAGTTACTGTACATGTAAACATTCAAGTATAATTTGCAAAAGTAGAAGTTAGCTTTATAGTTTTAACAATTTATTTCACCGTTTTAGAAGCAATTCCTTTCCTGTAATTACAGATTTTTTCCCCGGATTTTCGCATGACCATTTAAAATGACACCCAAGAGAAAGTGAGACTTGCTAATTGATTTCCGGTTTTCAGGCACAGTGGCTAGTAATACCAGAAATGTAACAGGCAGTGACCCAATAAATTAAAAATCTTTAAACAGAATTTCTTACGATGAAGTGGTTGAAAGAGTTGTTTTCTTGACTCTTTACTGAATGTAAGCGTATCCTTTAATAGACCTAATCATATATACAGTAGACATCTATGTCCGTGACCATTTTTTGAAAGTTGTAGTGGAATAAGTATTGGGACAATATATCGGTCTTAATCTTGAAATAAAGACATTGACACATGAGACTGTTTCTTACTTTCAGTTTTTCATTTAATCTTTACCATGGAGTATGGTAACTAAGTCGACTAACACCCTTTCCCCATAGCTTTTCAAACTTTAATCTTTTACAATGTAAATGCTAAAATAGTAAGGATAGTCCGACTCTTACATTTGGCAAAATCTTGTATATTTTTGTGGAAGTATATGCATCTTCTTTCTATAATTGAATGTTTATTTCTTTTCATGAATACCAAGCAAAATTCAGTGTACTTCATTCCTTCTTTAATTTGTTCATGGTAGGCCTAAGTACCATCAACAAAATTAAAATAATCACTGCATAAAAATTTTTTTTGCTTTGCAGAAATAAAGCTTCAGAGAAATTTCAAAGATCATCGGATCATAAATATATTTTAAAAAAATCAAATTAACATGAATTTTGCAAGAATTTCATTTGACATTGAAGGAAATGGGAAGAAGATAGCATTAGTTGACTTATTTATGACAACACAGCCTACGGTAGGCCTATAGGCCTAGCTACATGTATGATAAAATGTAGAATATTGATGATCATGGCGACCAAAAACTTTCAAAATTCTGAGTAGGTCGCCATTTGGCGACTAGAAGTCATGGTGTACTTAGAGCCCTGTATGGTATGATCATTTCTGTAATTCATGTATTTGACCAGTAAAGTATGGTCGGTGGGGTCAACAAGATTAATATTGATATAAAAAATATATAAAATACTTGTACTTACCTATGTGACCGGCTTTAATCTGTACAGGAAGGTCAAGGTCATCCTATAAAATATAAAGAATACTTAGGTTATGAGATCAGTCATTTATGTTAACGTACTCTGTTACAGTTTGTATGTACAGTCACAATTGCATTTAAGGCCACCTCTGTATAAAACAAATTTACACACAAACAAACTTAGCACACAAACAAACTTACTACACATACAAATTTAGCACACATACAAATTTAACACAATTACGTCTTTGCTCAAACATCTTTTTTTCTATTAAAATATTTCATTTGCGATTGATTTTCAAGCCAGACCAAGTGATGTAAAAAGCTGATACACCATATAAAACACTCAAGTATAATAGGAAATGGAAACATGTGTCATTATTTTGTACATGCTGATATCTTTATTTCCTTTTCTTTCGTTCTTTCGTACTACATGTTAGGGTATATAAACATTTGCATTTTATAATTAAGTATAACTTTTAAATTACTTTGTAAATTTGAATAACAAATTATATTTGTAATCAGTAACAAGGAAAAAATTACCATCCAGACACATTGCTTTATAAACAAATCAATCAATACATAACTACATGTATATATAGCCTATATCCATAATACTATAATGTATCTATAAACGATGTACCATGTACCATGTAAACTCAAACTTACCAATGCACTCTCTTTCAAATCTAGATTCTGTAACACAGCATCACCTGAAATGACAAAATGCAGACATGTACCAGTGTACAACTGATGTTAGGTATTTGTACATGTGTATATATACAGAGATCTACATGTACCAGTGTACAACTGATGTTAGGTATTTGTACATGTGTATATATACAGAGATCTACATGTACCAGTGTACAACTGATGTTAGGTACTTGTAGATGTGTATATACAGAGATCTACATGTACCAGTGTACAACTGATGTTAGGTACTTGTAGATGTGTATATACAGAGATCTACATGTACCAGTGTACAACTGATGTTAGGTACTTGTAGATGTGTATATATACAGAGATCTACATGTACCAGTGTACAACTGATGTTAGGTATTTGTACATGTATATATACAGAGATCTACATGTACCAGTGTACAACTGATGTTAGGTACTTGTAGATGTGTATATACAGAGATCTACATGTACCAGTGTACAACTGATGTTAGGTACTTGTAGATGTGTATATACAGAGATCTACATGTACCAGTGTACAACTGATGTTAGGTATTTGTACATGTGTATATATACAGAGATCTACATGTACCAGTGTACAACTGATGTTAGGTATTTGTACATGTGTATATACCTAGATCTAAATGTACCAGTGTACAACTGATGTTAGGTACTTGTAGATGTGTATATGGAGATCTTTGTACCAGTGTACAACTGATGTTTTTATTTGTACATGTGTATGACAGAGAAATACATGTACAGTGTACAACTGATGTTAGGTATTTGTACATGTGTATATACAGAGATCTACATGTACCAGTGTACAACTGATGTTAGGTACTTGTAGATGTGTATATACAGAGATCTACATGTACCAGTGTACAACTGATGTTAGGTATTTGTACATGTGTATATACAGAGATCTACATGTACCAGTGTACAACTGATGTTAGGTATTTGTACATGTGTATATACAGAGATCTACATGTACCAGTGTACAACTGATGTTAGGTACTTGTACATGTGTATATACAGAGATCTACATGATTAGTTACATACAAGACTTTCAATGACTTAACTAGAATTTAAATGTTCTACATGAAGAGTTGGGTCGGTGGATTGGCATTTTTGTTTATAATTTTTTTATTTTAATTTTGACAAATAAATCAGACACAATTCCAGGTTTTTCATAAGAAAAACAACATACATGTAAGTGTGACTGTGTGTAAATGTATGTGCCTATGTGTAGGAGTGTGTGTATGTGTGTGAGAGGATTATGTTGTTATCAACGATATTAATATATTAAACATCCTAAACATTGCTAGCATGGTACAGGTAATTAAATACTACTGATATATATAATTATGACTATATTACTTTAACAAATATTGAATATTCAAACAATGTCTTTTTGGAACTTGTATTCATAAAGGATATTTACATGTTCGTACACGTGTATCTTATTATTTCCCTGGCATCCCTAACAAACGTGGATGAATTTCTCTGCAGGGATTTTCCTATTCTGGTATCTTCTTAAAACCACGGTTCGGCACCGCTGTGCTCTTTCCTACCTGTGGTCTCATGCGACAGAAATCTTTTGCACATATTTTTATTATTCACGAAGCATCAGCCAATGAGAGTAAACAATGCTTGCATTCATCAATCAATCAGATACCGGCTTCTAAAAAATTGTTAGCATTGATTGGATCAACAGGCTATGCGATAACTTCTGTTGTCGATCACAACTACTGTGATTGGATAGATCACAACTACTGTGATTGGATAAATTGGACAACAACTACTCCTTATAAATATTCAATAGCTATGAGAGATTTCGGTCGCATGAGATTCTGGGTCTAGGGTCCGATGAATTTAATTTGACACATTTGTTTGAAAATACTCATTCTTTATTTTGAGATTCCAAATTGGGAATTTTGGGGAAAATACAAGCCATTTTTGCATTGGGATGGGTCCTGTAAGCGGAACTAAACATGGACTAGGAAAACCCCTGCTATGGGTTTCCTTTTTAAATCATGCATGGGAATTTGTCTGTTTAATTCCTTTCTGTGGCATCATTTGAAGAACCCAGTGCTAAACAGATGAAATGACTGAAAAATGCTACAACTCTGATGCATGGTTATAATGTAACATATATTGTTGCCAAACAATATGTCATCAATAGTTTTGCACATAATCTAAAATAATCAAATTACAGTCAATCTGGTTTATACAAACCACTCAAGCAAACAGGCAAACGTGGCTGTTAGACAGATGGCCTTTATAAAGAAGTTATTCATTATAAAAAAGTTAACAAATGTTATGTTTAAATGGTCCTTAAAGTCAGATACCCTTTAATATACAAGATGACCTTTAATACTAGTTTGAAACCACACCAGACTTTGTAGTTGGTATCTAAAGTTTTCCCTTATGGGGCCTCAAATGCACAGGACAAGTATCACATTTTTGTTCGTCTGTGATAGATTATGAGTTACGATTGTGTGGGTGGTCACATGATAATGACTGTACATATACAAACATTCTGTGACAATTGATTTGATAAATGTACACACCTGTATACCACTTATATCTTGTGAGACATCTGACCATGCATGTGTAGTGTTTGTATAAATTGTATATCAAAAGTTCCTACGTTAATTTGTTAATTAGGTTTATTCAATACTGTGAATTATTGTCTATAAATCGCAGGTGTAAGGAAATGTCCAAAGAAATGCTTGCAGAAAATAATTTTGTTATTTTTGCAATTGTTTGTTTTTAACATTTTTCTTTAATTGCATCTTACATGTAAAGGGGATGTAATTAAAAATTGAATCATATTTTTACAATAATAGAAATATTTCATGATATATATAAGAACAGAAATTTATTTCTGATTTATTTTGTAAAATAGCACCATCTTAGTGCTAGTATAAGACAAGTAACTTCCACTAAGCATTTGAAGGTTTCATACCCACCCCTAAAAATCATTTACTCTACTTAGCATTCATGACATATTTTCTTATTCATTTTAGTTTGATAAAAATATCACGGACTACATAATTTCTTCTTTTTTTTTCTCTATTTACGAGTGAAAATTTCCATTTTCTTGGACACTGGACCTACGGTACTTCAAAATACATGTCAGTAGAAAAAAATCTGTACTTTGTATAACCTACTGTCCTAGGTCATACATGTATTGTATGTACATGTATGTACGAAAACATTGTAATCATGTACGTAAACACGTAATCATATTTGTGAATTGTTAGTTATCTCTACAATAGATTTCCTACATCTAACATACTTAACTCCTGAACATCTCAAGCCACACCATTTAATCATTTTATTTTATGTGAGCCTTTTTTATCATTTGACTAGGAAACTACATGTATAACTTTGACATACTGACTAACTACATGTATAAGTTATAACTATGTACATGTACTAACTATATAAGTTATAACTATGACTTACTGACTAACTACATGTATAAGACTTACTGACTAACTATGATAAGTTACTATGACTTAACTACAGGTATAAGTTATAACTATGACTTACTGACTAACTACAGGTATAAGTTATAACTATGACTTATAACTACATGACTTACTGACTAACTACAGGTATAAGTTATAACTATGAACTAACTACATGATAAATTATAACTATGACTACTGCCTAACTACAGGTATAAGTTATAACTATGACTTACTGACTATAAGTTATAACTATGACTTACTGTAACTACATAAGTTATAACTATGACTTACATGTACTAACTACAGGTATAAGTTATAACTATGACTTACTGACTAACTACATGTATAAGTTATAACTATGACTTACTGCCTAACTACATGTATAAGTTATAACTATGACTTACTGACTAACTACAGGTATAAGTTATAACTATGACTTACTGACTAACTACAGGTATAAGTTATAACTATGACTTACTGACTAACTACAGGTATAAGTTATAACTATGACTTACTGACTAACTACATGTATAAGTTATAACTATGTACATGTACTAACTACAGGTATAAGTTATAACTATGACTTACTGACTAACTACAGGTATAAGTTATAACTATGTTACTGACTAACTATGATAACTATACTTACTGACTAACAACAAGTTTAAGTTATTATGATTCAATACATGTATTTCTATGACTTACTGACTCTACAGAAGTTATAACTATGACAACTACAAATGTTTGATTACATTTAACATTCTGATAAATTTGATTACATTTAGACTCAAGACTAGACATACCTAACAGGACGAGACATATCTGATACATTACAAAATCCTGTACTTGTTTATTCAAGACAAAATTTACAATTGTATTTCTGTGAGAAAACAAAGTAAAACATGTGTGGTAGACTGGTTAACCGTCATACATCTCACCATCAAACTCTTGGATTGATCATATGTGTCAATCATGTGAAATTGTAAAGTAATAATTATCCTAATTACATTAGTGTATACAGTAAAACCTGCCATAACAGACACCTTAATTCTGCAGACAGTCACACCCTCCGATAATGGATAGTTTGTCCAGTTCCCAAATTATATTGTCATATATATGACTACTAGTGACTAGAAATACACAGACACCTCACTTACCTGGACAACAGACACAGTATTAATAATAATATAGGTGGCTGCCAGTTTTAAATGGTGGAGAAGAGGACCTTGATCATAATGTAGGCCCACCAGAGAAGAGGCCATTGTTCTTTCACAAATAAACTGGCTTTCTTTTTTAATCACTTAAGAAAGTTAGGTTCCAGCAGGGTATATACTCATGCTGGCCAGATTGAAAGTATGCAAGGACAATATTTCCGTTGCCCCCCCCCCCCCCATCCCATTATGAAATTTAAAAAAAGTTTCAACAAGTACATCGCAAACGAGGCTCCACTACGGGTTACTAGAAACATGGTTGCAATAAATGTCTAATCTGATTGGTTGAATCTATACACATGATTGAGTACAATGGGTTTGTGGATAGCCCGATTCTGTAATAGCCGAATTAGTAACATACTAGATATGACAGCCCGATCCCGTAATAGCTGGATTAGTAACAGCCTAGACGACTTGCCAACATCTTATTGTTCCAATAAAACAACACCAAATACATTTTACCTGTAATTTGTTAACAATTTCAGCGATTTTAAGCGAGCGAAGCAAGCAATTTATGGTAAAGGGGTAGAAAATGAGCTGTTACAGAACATAGATTGGCTGCATTTGAATTAATATTACATTACAATGTTAGTGACTTCAAGGCAATGCTTTAGTTCATATCATAAGGTAACCCTTCCAAGTATCTGTTGGTCCTATGCAGTGGTTCAATGTTAAGTTGAATTAATTAAATATAATAAAAATAATGAATAAAATCTTGTGTGCATTACATGTATTTTAAACGTGATGTTGCTGATTTCTTTAAATAGACCTTTAACTTATAAGCCTTATGTACTACACTGAAATCTTATTCACTAGGCCTATTTACTAATTTAGGATCAGTTATGCAATTGAATAGGAACTGATAACGAAACTAGAAACACACTCTGGTGTCCGGATGCCATATCTACAAATACATCTATTTCTATTTCCGAGACATGACAACTTAATCTGACAATAAGAATACTAAGCGATGATAATATATAAATAAAAGCCGTTATATATGACAAACAAATAATTGTTTTTGTGATCAATGAAGCGTCAAATATGATGAAGAAGACATGCATTGCGGTAGCATCATTTGCAGTTCTCACCTCCCCATATTCCTAATTTCAGCTGTGACCTATCCAGATTCTCCACATAATCTCCTAGATACTTGTTGATTAAATCAACGACTAGGGATTCGAAAACCATCCTTGTGTTTTTTTCTTCACATGAAACTGGACGTGTATTTCTGCAACTCGGTTATCATCTGCCGACCAGGTGGCCGTTCGACTTCACTGTAGAATCACGATTTTATATTGAACTGATGAAAAACTTAGAGGTAATCCGAAAAGAAAATACTGAAACAGTTCGAAATAGACGGGGAATTATAAAATCGGACATTTACATGTCAATGAGATATTGAGCCGGACTCTAAAACTGATGATATTTACTCCCCAGACAAGGATAAGCCTCATGATGAAACAAATACATATGTCTAAGAGATCATTTAGTTGATATTGCCATGCATGGATTTCTCACCATGTATGTCACCAAACACGATAGTTAATATCGTGTTTGGTGACATAACTGAAAGAAAGCAGTTCAACCTACACATCGGGTCAGAATATGTTAACATACGTTACATCCCAAGGCAGTGGCGGATTCAAGGGGGGAGTAAAGGGTGTTCGCCCCTTTGGACGATAAAACATATATGTATGTACAGTAAAAATCAACATGAAAGCCCAGAATTTGAAAAAAATGTTTAAAAACTATATATTTTTCAAAATAAAAAGTTGGGAAATTAATAAAATTAAATGACCATAATTTTCGCATCTGGCTACTCTCAACAAAAACAATTACAGTGGATTCCTCTTATTTACATTGCCAAAGTGTCAGAGAAAATTATGTAAATAACAGGAATATGCAATTAACAGGAATTATTGTATTTTAGGGAACTGAACGATGATGATGATTCATGTTTATCTAGTCCTTTCTTTTGTAAATATTATACCATTACAAACATCATATGTACACTAACAATGGATTCTCTTTAAACATTAGGGTAACATAATGTCAAAAAAGCAAAATTTTCACACAACATAGTTTGCTTTGTTATCATTTCTATTAAAATGGCATTTACACACAAAACTTTTTACCGTAATCAGTACATGTTTCCCCATTTTTGGGAATTATTTTATGCAATTGACAGGAATTCATGGTTTAATTATGCAATTAAAAGGAATATTTAACATGGAAGAGATAGGAAATGGTTTTGTGTTTTGAATTCTTATGCAATTTTATAAACAGGATATACAATTATCAGGTATATACAATTATCAGGTATATACAGTTATCAGGTATATACAATTATCAGGTATGAAAATAAGTGGAATCGACTGTATATACTGTTCCTACTCTCTAACTTGAAATCCTGGATCCACTTTATTGCTTTTGACTACGGTTTGTTTTATTTCATTTCGCTAAAGTATTTGCCCTAAATATCGGTAAAGAAATTTTCGTTTTCGTTTTCTCAGCATATGGATATGAAAATTAATCAGTAATTGTACATAAATTTACATGGGGTCAGAATGTATACGATTTCCTTCACCTACAGATCTGAAATTTTAATCACCAATGATATCAAATTCTGTACACAGAATGAGACGCACCATTTTCAAGCGTACGGCGTCTTTCCTCCCCCAGTGGCGGATTCAGGGGGGGGGGTAATGGGCATAGGTCCCCCTTTGGGCACCAAAATATAGATGTATGTACAGAAAAATCAACTTAAAGCCTAAACTTTGACAAAAAAGAGAAAATGAATACAAATAAGTAACCAAAATTTTCGCGCTTCGCAACGTTGGCGAATACAATTTTTATACTCTTCCTTCCTTCTAACATCAACCCTGGCTTTGTCTGTATATTTTTAATTTCATTATTTTTTACCACACTTTGTTTTATTTCAATTTGCCTCTAAAGTGTTTGCCCTACATATTGGTAGATACATTTTCGTTTGCGTTTTCTCAGTATGTATGAATATGAAAATTTATTTGAAATGCAAAATTTGCATTTGATCAAAATTTATATGGTTTTCCCTTGTTTTTTATCAGCTAGAGATAAGAAATTTTATTCAAATTCTTTACACCCATCGCTCGATATAGTCTCATAGGCGCAGGAAATGGGGACAGAGACTGCCCCAGTTTTTCTCATCATGTGGCAAGCAACATTCTTACATCATTCATTCAAACAGTTAACAGTAAACAAGCGCGTAATGACGCGAAAAAGCATATATAAGTACCGGTCTGACTACATTGGTAGATTTTAACTTTCAAAGTATAAACAAACCTAATTTCTGTGGAAACGCTGGGTAAAATCAGAGAATTTATGCTGGGGCATAAAAAAATAATTACTTATTAGTACTTATATATGTTATATATATATATATATATATATATATATATATATATATATATATATATATATATATATATATATATATATATATATATATTTGGGGTAAAATGAGTCTCGATTTGATAATCAATTCATCCCAGAGTAACCATCTCCTCACACCAACATCAGCCATGATGTCTCTTATCTCTAGTCAGCGCGAGTTTGAGTTCCATTGGAACATAAAGACTTCGATTCTCTTGTGAGAAAGTTACTGGCCGAATCTTCCCGACTACACTGTAACCGGGTTCTCTACTCCTCCATTACAAAATGACAGCCACCATATAAATGATTTTTTAGTGTGGTGTAAACAAGATTCTAACAAAATGTCGGACGTGACCATTCGGCCGAGGATACTTGCTCTTCCATGTTACCTGATCCCACTTCCGGATACCAGTTGTACAGTATGTATATTGTTTTATTGACTTACGATCTGTACTTTGGTATCAGTACTTCAACACGTGTCGACTTGCGACAAAAATTAGTTATTCTGCATAAAAAATACAAGCAAAAATCAGCGCAGGATAGCAGCTTTATCAGTAATAGTTTTCAACTCAATCTTTACGATGGCAGAATATTGTGTGAGGATGTCGAGTGGTAAAAACCATCATTTTTATGTATGATACCTTTCACTCTTTGTCAACAAAGCTGATAATTTGGGAAGTTTACGTGTATATTGTTGTCACGTTGTGTGAATTGACTGTGTCGCAGTAAGTACAAAGTTTATGTCATGTTGCCAATAGTGTATATACCCGCGACGTAAATTCAAAACTTACAACATGACATTTTACCGGATAATTTTCCGCACGTTTGGAATATAGTTGTAGCATATTGCAGAGTTTTCTCTACCCTCCAGGAACAGGGGCCCGTACCTTTCCAGTTGTGAATTTTGCGCGTTTTTCGAGAAATGGGGGGGATCTAACAGCATTAGAGATACACATGCATATATGAATATAATTTCTCTGATATATTTCAGTGTTTAATTCATATTTACAAAGCTGGCTTTGTATCTTGTTTGCTAAAAGATTCATGTACCTTTGTTATCATTTTATTGTTTATTTATTTTTTAATTTAATCACTTTTTTCCCGCTCACAGAGGTTAAAATTGGGAATTGTCTGACCTAAAATTGGGGAACATATTACCATTTTATTGGGAATGTGGTCTTATACTGGACCTGCATATATTCCCCAAAACCTTGTATCAACAATTTTGTTTGAAAGTACTGAGATAACAATTGTTTCTCTCTATATAAACTTGGTTTAATGAAAATATCCGACCAGGGATCAGCGTGATATCCTGTTTAGCGGATCGGGCCCAATCCAACCCCTTCTCGCCCGTCTAGCAGAGATCCGAGGTAAAGTGGAGTGTTGTTCCAGATGATACGCGAGCTTCCTTTCGTTAGCCACCAGGGGCCCGTTTTATCAAGAAGTCGTAAGTCATAAGTCTTAAGTTATTTGATCTTAAGACAAAACTTAGGACAGTTTAAAGGACCTACCCTAACTCAAGTCTTAGGTATTTTTGCATATTTTCAACTAAGATCTTGATAGTTTACGAGTATTTTTACCTGCTACATTTACAAAGATAAATTATGACACATACAAAGTTAAGTTAGGTCTATGCACAGCCTCTGTGTGGTCATAAAACCTGACCTGATATGATCGTAAGTCACAGATCTTAAGTCTTTGTAAAACGATCGCAAGTCGTAAGCGTGTTCCCACGACCAAGTCTATGACATAGGACCTTTCGTAAAACGTACCCCAGGATCTTATTCCCTACGATACAGGTCTAAAGCCACGGCCAAGATTTATCCCACTAAAGTTAATCACTTCGTACGACACGGGGAATCGTGGGACCTATTGTTATCACCCTGGAGTCCCCACGGTGGTGGGGACAGAAACGTTGAGGGTCGATATGGGTCAGTGTAACACTAAATTCATTTTAGATATCAAATATCTTAAACAGTTTTGGAATTTTACATTTATAGATTTCTGACCAGTGTAACACTTAAAAATTCAAAATTCCAAAACATTTTGGAATGTTAAATCCTTGAAATTTTAACTAAACATCTAAAATATCATCAAATTTCTAATACTGTGTTGGATTTCTAGACTTGAGACCAAACACCTAAAATATCAAATATCCAAAATCGCTCTAAGTTTTCTAAGATTTTGAATTTTTGATCAAAAACTCAAGATTATATAAAAGATCGTTCTATGTTTTTGAGGTTTTGGATTTTTATATTTTTGACGTTCAGAGTATTTTAAAAGCACCCGAATGATCACGATGATGATCCCGACTGGCGATACAGAAAGTAAACGTATGACTAATACAGTCCTCATTAGGCCAATATAAATGTATTATTCAATTGACGGCCAATATATTATAGGGCTACAGATACAGAAAGTAAACGTATAACTAATACAATCCTCATTAGGCCAATATAAATGTAGTATTCAATTGACGGCCAATTAAAGATACAACAGAATCAAGCACACACACGCTTCATACTTAGACATTTTACTTAATATAAACACAGACGGGAAATTAGCAACTAAGCTATACGATAAACGCGACGATTTCGGCTTTCCCATCGTAAATTTTCCACATTTAAGTAGTAATATCCCTCAGTCACCCGCATATGGAGTTTATATTTCACAAATGATCCGATATGCCAGGGCGTGCACAACATATGAAAATTTCATATACAGAGGTAAACTACTCACTGACAAATTATTGACACAGGGATATCGAAAACCGCGTTTAATGTCAACGTTCCGCAAATTTTACTGTCGGTATAATAGTCTTGTTTGCGACTACTCTGTTTCACTAAGTGAAATGTTGAGTTGCCTTTTCGTTGGCGGTTGTTGAGACGTCTGTACAAATTGTGACGAGGATACACTCCTCACTTGTTTCATTGGACTTGACTGTGGACTCACGGCGGGTGTGACCGGTCGACAGGGGATGCTTACTCCTCCATGGCACCTGATCCCACCTCTTGGTTTCCAGAGGTCCGTGTTTGTCCATTTTTACCGGATTTGTATCTATGTCCTGGACATTCTATTGATTTATACTTTGGTATCTGAAATTTTTATATATTATAGGGCTGCAGATGTGCAAATATGTGACCAACCATCTGATAGTGAGAAATGAGCATGCCTTGAGTAGATCAACAATTCAGCTTTATGAAGTTTGGTGTGCTGATAAAACTGACACACATTTTGTGACCAAATTCCTTATTCGGACGACTGAGCTCATCTGAGTGACAGCCAAATGCCTTGTGTGTCGCTTAGAAACTCCTGGTAAGCCCAGTCGTTAATAAGTTTGGTCACAAAATTTCAATTTTACCACCGTATCTCTTTCTGTGGGTTTAGGGCATATGTGACATAGTTTATAATGTGGGAGTATACTTCTTTTTAACGATTTGATTTAATTTGATTTGATTTTTTGTTTTACGCCATACTCAACAATCTTTCAGTTATATGATGGCGTCCAGTTTTTATTGGAGGAGGAGAGATCCAAGTTACCCGGGTAAAGACCACCGACCTTCCGCAAGAAAACTGGCAAACTTTCCCACTTAATTCGAATTGACCCTAGCGGGATTCGAACCAGAGGTGAGTCTTCTTTACGAGTTGAAGGAACATCAACACAGTTATGTTATGCTAAGTTGTTTATTGGGAACAAAGCACATTTTGCAGTAAGGGGTTAATAACACATTATATTGACGCAAAATTCACATGTATGTGCATCTCAGCAACATAAACTCAACTTCAAGAAATTTGCAGATCACACTTTTATTCGTATATTTTGCTTTTAAAAATGACGAAAATATAGTAACAATTCGCTGAAAAATATAGGTCTACAAAACTTGGTTAAATATATGTTATTAAAGGTCAGTTCGGCGTCCTTTATGAATTTTATGTTATAAATTTGCTTTAGAATATCACTTTTCAATTATTTTTTTACCATTACACTCCTGTGATAGAATTGACATTAAAAGCGATAGACTGGACTGTTAACAATTCTTGCGCACGATTAATGTGTGTTGATGAGTTTTGGTCAAGTTTCCCTTACTGTGTACTAGCAAGATCTGTGTGTGAAGTTGGGCGTAGAAGTAGCGTCATTCCTCATTCACGTGATCTTAACTGATGAGGAACTCGCGGCAGTCTTTGAAGTAGGGAAAATGTTTTACATGTACACGATTTAAGGCTACTGATAGGAAGTATAGTGTAAGGGTATAATACTGACCTGTCCCATAGAAATTTAATATCGATGAAACAATGTTTATAAGCACAAGAATTTTTAATCATATCGCTGATCTTTTATTATGTCTACTATGGGTTTCGCTGATCGAGATCATAATCACTCGAATTTAAAATATTCGACAAAAAAACTCAAGTTTGAAATATTTTTAAAACTGAAAACGATTTTTGGTACTTGATATTTTATGGTTTTGGTAAAACATCTTTGGTTTTAAAATTCCAAGACCGCTTTAGATATTTGATATTTTATTGATGCATTTCTTTAAAATTTTCATTATTTAAATTTTGAAAACGTTCTTGATTTTTAAATCAAGTGTTATGTTGGCCGTTGAAATACATGTTTAATAGAACAGTAAGCGATGTGTAAAGCCAAACACACCCCATGAGATACAATTTTCTGAGCAATAAAATGAATTAGATTTCATCAATTTATAGAAAAATTGAATAAATTTCATGAAAAGTTTTAGAATAAACAATATGATAAAGATGGTCACGGTTGTTTAACTCATCAACCCCAGAAAACAATGGACTCTTCTGTAAATCAATAACTTAGATCAGTCCAAATGTGTCTTTAGGGGTGAATGAGTTAACTAACAGTTATATATGTCTCGGTGAGATATAAAACCAAGGGCATCAAAGATTCCATATTACATTGTCATAACCCCAACAGGTTTAGATACCTTACAGCTCATCCCAAACTAGTTGTTCAGGACAGACAACGAGCAGCAAAGATTCCATATTACATTGTCATAACACCAACAGGTTTAGATACCTTACAGCTCACCCATAACTAGTGGTTCCTTTAACTTCTCTAACATTTTCTGGTAGAAGGTATAGTTCCCGTGAAATAATCTTAAACAAACTGTACTGCGCATGTCCAACACGTATTTGGTAGAACATTAACCAATATCAAAAGACAAAACAAAGGCAAAACAATGAATTGTAAAAATGACAATATTTATTGATATCTATGTATTTGTACAAATGATGTTAAATAAAAAGTTTTCTTCCGTTTTATATTGCTTGGTCCGACTTCACTTGCTTTCTGAAATGAGAGAACATGCTTTAGTTGCTTAGGTTTTCCCCAAAGTGATGAAACATGCATATTTCTACCACATCTCCGGTCGTATACTGAAATAGGGGACGGAAACAGAAAAGAAGTCTCAATTTTGTAAATAGGAAACCGTTGATTCGATCGAATTTAAAAGGACTTTT